>JAHWFP010029159.1:21870-37447 GCA_023313725.1 Lithobius niger
TTCAGCCCCCCCCTCCCCCCTCCACCTTTTCGGCTATAAATAATGGGCGGTCCTTTAGTGATCAATTATTGGTGAAATACAACTATTTCAATAATGGATCGAAGTCGTCTTGTTGTGCAGAAAAAACAAAAGAACGAAATGATTGGAATTCTACCTGAGTCTTTGTTACTTACGACTACATTCGTCGTTATTTGCGGTGATGTTGTTTGTGCCTGTGAGAAAAGCTCGTCTGATCGTGGTACTGGGTAAAGACAAAAGCCGCGAAGGTGTCTTTGGTGATTGGAATTTAGTGGCGGGCCGTTAACACGAACTAGGCGCAATCACGACAATTTGGTGGAACATCTCCACGGGGCTCCAACCAACGACGGAACAAAGCAAATGCTGGAGGCTCCAACTTACTGAGGATGTTTGGGTAACTGAAGACTGTTCCAAGAAGAAAGGATTTAAAGATGTATGCCACCGGGCTGGGCATCTCTCTCCTAAATTTCGCGTCAAGAAATGTTCGTTGTTTGCGTTGGTTTTTCACATTTCCTTCCTTATTCCTCGTTTCATTCGAATGTCTGGGTGAAAAAAAAAAGACACAACACTTTCTGTCATGCTGAACTATACAGCAGTGACACGACGTAGTATTATTGTATATAGTTCTATGCTGGAGCCTTAATGGGTTAGATGCAAGGGGCACTGCATACAGAAACAAAAGGGCGTTATACTGAAGCCGATGCTGTGAAGACTGATATCTTAGACCTAAAATGCGCGATCTTAGACAAAAATCGCGCATTTTAGGTCTAAGATATCAACGTTATTTTAAGTCTAAGAAATCCGCTCGTCCGTTGTTTTCCCCTCCATTTTTATGTAGTGCGCCTTGTAGTTATGCCCTCCAAAACCCATACTGTTGCCAATATGGCGGCAAATGTCACTGCTTAGGCTACAACAGTTTATTAGCAACAAAACCACGGTACATATAAAAATGAGTTTGTTACAAATGAAAAATAAAAAGAAAAAATAATCGATACAATTAAGTAACAAAAAAACTTCGAAAAAATAATTTAAAACGGGTTCTATTAAAAAAAAAAACCACCGTTCGTGTTGGGAAATGTTAGACCACTAGCTTAACTATTTGTACTAGAGTCAAATTACTGAAGGAACCAGTGTTTGAAGGTCTAACTTGTTTTCTTCGACAATGCAACCAGGGAAATCGTCTTTAGACCAACTAGGTTACATGGTACAAGGGAGTATTCCCTACTCGATTGCATGGTCGCTGTGAACCTGTTGGATGACTTTCCTTCGAGAGTTTCTTTCAATGCTCCCACGGCAAGTTTTTTTTTTTTCATTTTTAATGTGAAAGGCAGAATACCCATCCAGTGAAAGGTAGGCTACTTAACATGCAACACGGATCTCGTCAGACTTTTGCAGATGGGTTAGAATCTGACTCCACCCACAGTAACCTGTGCTTATGTTGCTGATGAGCGAGCTTCTCATTTTTGCTTACTGGGTGAATTTTCGGGTATGTACGGATAAATTGTATGCCGTAGGTTAATTATAAGCTCTTTCTTATGAAGCGAGGTCTCCAAAGAAAAGAATTTGTTCCCTGTTCTGATTCCATGAGTGTAATGCAGTGTGGAGTAAATTCGACCCATGCAGTTCAGTGACACTATTCATTCACAAGGATATCCTGCTTGCATTGCGTGAAGTTGGAAAAAGAGTGGTCCTTTTCTGGATCCTATCCATGATCCATGGATACGATCCATGATCCTATCCATGGATTGCATGCTGGCAGAGTGACACATGCCTGAGGTAAAGGGCATATTTCTTCTGGTAACTGGGACTATGAGCTTAAAGGAATACTAAACCCTCCAACAATGAATTTTTTTTATCGATACGTTAGATACCGGAATTAATATTAACAGACATCCGACGTCAACAGGTGTCATTGTTTAAGCCGTATGCATTTTTAAACCACCTGATTTAAGCAGACGTCGTAATAAATTAAAATAAATGTGTTTTTTTAAGACACCCAACCAAACGTAACACTACGAGAGCTCACGACTATGGAGGTTTCGTGACGCAACGTGACGTCAAAACATTTAAGGGAAGTGGGGAGCACATCCCTTCCCATCGTGCAGGGCGCGCGACATAGTCTCTGCTTGTAACGTGACGTTAAGACTTTTAAGGCGCCTTCCAGCTGTCTGCGTGACTTGCGCGTGCGCCAGAAACAAAACGGCTTCGCCTGGGACATCATTTCCGGTTAGCTCGTTCGCCGCTAAAACATCATGCCGTCGTGCATAGCGAAGGAGTGTAAAAGTTCGTCAAACCACAAAATAAATTTGTTCAGCTTACCGAATGCCGAAAAAGATGCCACTCGCTGCGGAAGTGGTTGGACGTTACTGGAAACAGTGGAGTTACAGGTTCAAACTGATAAAGCTGCAACAAATGGACAGTGAGAGCGTCAGCGTTGTTGGCAGCCATGTTTGTTTACAAGCAGAGACTAGGTCACGCGCGCTGCACGATGGGAAGGGATGCGCTCCCCACTTCCCTTAAATGTTTTGACGTCACGCTGCGTCACGAAACCTCCATACTCGTGAGCTCTCGTAGTGTTACGTTTGGTTGGGTGTCTTAAAAAAACGCAGGTATTTTAATTTATTACAACGTAAGAAAGAAGGCAAGAGACATTTTATAAGTTTTGAAGGGGTTTTTAGGGTCTTAGCTATCATTAAAAAAATTGGAAAAGTGAGAGTTTAGTATTCCTTTAAATGATTAATAGTTGGCAGAAGAGTGGCGTCAACTGACTAATAAACAAGCTTCGTGGGGTTGAAACCCATTGCGCTACCTTGGTCGCCACCTTCTTATCTCATCCGTGTCCTTCATTCCGTAAAACAGTGGGTTTGCTTTAATTTTAGTTGCAAATTTATTATTGGTTTTATATTTCTCGGCTTGCTTATTTTAATGGAAAACACGTATTCTTATACTTTTAACATTTCCTTCGAGATTTTTTTTTTAGTGGTTTTAACATTTCACCACCGCATTTCAAGAAGCTAGGACCTTTGTTGATTCCCCATCCCAAACCACCAAGATCTCAGTGCAAAACAGACGTAGTGCTCTAAATCCAACCCACACTGCTGCATAAAAACATAGCCTACCCCAACTCTTCCACTGAAGTTATACATCTTTGCAGGATGTAGGTCTTGCTCCTATAGAGCAGCGTCAAGTGACGTCATATTGGCTACGAGACACCATTTGGAGGTAATAGCTACAAGGTGCACTAGATTAAAATGTGACGGAAAACAACGACACTTCTAGGCAAGACAGTGCTTTGAGAGCGGCTTTCTTAGGCTTAAAAGAACGTTGTTTTCTCCAACAACAAAAATCGCGCGCTACAGCCTTAAGAAATCCAGTCTAATAGCATTGGCTTCAATAAGACGATCTTCCTTTCTCCCTCCTGTGCTCCTTGCAGCTAACCCAGTTACTGGCTCCACCATAGAGTTATACACAATAATACTACGTCGTGTCACTGCCCTATACCGGCCTTCCATTGAAACCTTTCAAAAAGAAATAAGGCGGAAACCAAGAAAGCGAAACTTATTGAGAAAAATAGTTACTAATTTACCTTTCACGATTGTGCTGTCTGCTAGTTCTTCTGCTGTGTTTGTAACTATTAATTAATTTCTTTATCAATAAGTTAAGCAAGTAAACTCATTTCTTATGTTTAACTGTTTGTCTTTGTTTGAGTTAATTAACTTAACGACCTTCAGACCTAGACAAAGTTTCTTGAAAACGTATTCTATTAAAGGACTGAAATTAATTCTCGGATATTTCTACCTCTCCCCCTCGAACTGTCCCCCATCTCCGATTCCCCTCCCCCCCCCCCCAAAAAAAAAGAACGTCGGAGACATATACGCCCCTTAGCTAGGACATTTTACGTTGAACATTTTCTCCCTAGAAAATAAACATTTATTAAAAAAAAGTACAAAAAAAGTTCATTTAGTATTATACTGTACTTTGCGCTTACAAGGTTTTTATTTCATGCCCCAAGTCATGCTGAGAAATGTTTAAACGGGTGTTCATTTATAACCCAAGTAATGTTATTTATTTGAAGCATAAACAGGGGAACAGAGAAGGAATCTCACATAACCTTAAACATAATTATAATAGAATAAATAATAAACTAAAATTTTTCTCCCGTTTTACACTCGTTCCTTGCTCTGCGACAGTTGACCAGCGGCAACTAACCTCGCAGACGTATGGTAACAACCACAATAGAAACATCCCATATCAAATATTTTTAAATCATACTTTGTTCCCAACGTGTAACCTATCCTGTTCTGTAACAACAGTGCGACAACTATGCCCAATTTCTTCTCCAACTCCCCGAAACTTCAGGTAAAATAGGGATCGGCCAATTACCATTTTTAATGAAAATACATTTAATGCAAGCAAAAAATTCATTTGTCAATTTTTTTTATTCATTTGTAATTCATTTGGAAATACGGTCAGTGGGAAAACTGATGGTTTGTCCATTACCGATTTTGAGGCGGATAATGTCCGTGGGTGGGGAGTCTTCAGGACGGAGGAGGAATGTCTGACTACCTGAACATTTAGATTGAATTATGTGAATTAGTGACTTTGAGGAACAAGTAGTCGGATTTGATTTTTTAAATCTTGGAATATAACATTGCTACAAATTCTCATATAATTTATTCATTTTCGAATTGTCTGTGCTGTTTGAAACACTGGAAACGCCCCGCAACAACTGTGTTGCAAACCAACGCCCAGGTGGGCAAATAAAAGAGATTTTCTTTTGCGTTTCCTTGTAGTTACTCCGTTATGGCATGTGACAGGTTCAGTCCACAGAGCAAGCCCATAACCAGCCACCAAACGAGTTAACGCCTTGTTTTGATAAAATGAAAAAAAAAAAAAAAACATGAGAAACAACCATAAAAAAACACTTTACGGTTATTTCATGTTTGCCTAGTTTCCAGACCCATACATTTTCCTACAGTGCAATCGTTTTGAGTTAACAATGTCCGATTCTTAAGGCTTTTATTGATGCTTATTTATTTTTAGCGTGCCATGTTTGAGTTCACAATCGTCATTTGATAAGCGTTGTTGAATTAACTGCAAAGTGTGAGTCCGTATGTGCAGCGGACCAATTGCATCCTAATCATAAAGACACGCTTGTAGTTTTGAGAACTATCAATTCATTTATTTTATGAGAAAACACCTGCTCCATCATTCTGGCTCGTTAAGAACAAATCGATAAAATCCGTGGCGAGCCCGACTCATTTGCCTCATTTAATCGTACTACTCATTAACGCGCATAAGTTTAACAGAGGCCAAAAAAATGAAGATACTAGGAACAGGGCCTTCTGAAAGTTATTTTAATGTTACTACAACATGCGTTGTTGTTGTTGTTCTTGTTGGGGCAGTTTTGCTCTCACCCAGAAATAGAACGAATGGACCATTTTGAAGTGTCCTAGCGTAAAACGCATGTATAGTAACAAGGCACAGAGGCTTTTGAAAGTTATTTTATTATGACTACAATATTGTTGTTGTTGTCTTTGTTGTTGGAACGTTTTGTTCCCACCAAGAAATAGAGGCAATGAACCGTTTTAAATATGTATTCTTTAAAATGTAGGTATTAACAAGACCGATCGCCTTTTGAAAATAATTTTAATTTAACTCCAGTAGTCTTCTGGTATGTTGTTCCTGATGGAGCTTTTGGTCTCTTCCTGCTGTTGCTCGTGTTGGGACGTTTTTCTCTCATCTAGACATCGAAACAGTGAACCGATCTTTATTTGTATGGCCTAATCCCACGTTTGCCAACCGGTGAGGCGGGCCTCCCTTGGGAGGCGCAGAGCGGCTGCTGGGGAGGCGCGAGCCGCAGCTGGAGCCATACTAAAAAAACACATACAGAGTAGCCATTAAGTGCTGGTGAAACAACGAAATCACGACATACTATACGGGCTCATTTATGCAATGAATAGCCTCTGCATTCTCGCTGTAGAATTTAATCGCGATGGAAAGGTGTCGTTGCCATGGTAACAACGGCAACCTGGACGTCTAATATATACAATCTTATAATCAGTGACAATAAGACAAAGGATTCCTCCTGACGAAACCATTTCCCCAGACACTTTTGAACTCACATTATTGACTGTTTTCGATGTGAGACGGCAGAGCTAAAATGGCCGCCACGTTGGAATTTCAGATGTTTTTCTAACTTCGAGAACGCAAAGGCGTTCAAACATTGTACAAACATCAATGATGATTTTTTTTTAACTGTGCCCTACAAAAGAAGTTAAATTGTATGAGGAAAGCGAATTTCTGATTTTAAAATATTTACAGTTTTTGTGTGCAATCTACAGCCATTTTATCCAACATTCTTGGCATTTTTGTTCTCATCATGTGGCAACACTGCCTTATCGTAGTGAAAACATATTCCACAGCAATTTTTTTTTTTTTGGGGGGGGGGGGTGGCGCCATTGCCTGCTGGTCCCAATGGGGAGGAATACTGTAGAAAAGGTTGGGAACCACTGGCCTAAACTGTGGGTACTAACAAGGATCAGGTTCTTGTGAAAGTTTAATGTGGCTTCAATGTTGTTATCATCGTCGCAGTCATCGTCGCAGTCATCGTCCTAGTGATTGTTGTTGTTCGTTGTAGTCAAGAGCTAGGACTTTTTGCTCTCACCTACAGATTGAACCAATGATTCGATTTTTAATTGCTATCGCTTAAATTGGCAATATTAACAAGGCCAGGGCTTTTTTGAGTTATTTCAATGTTATTCAATATTGTAGGGGCTTTTTGCCACATATTTCACCTGGAGATCGACTGAATGATCCAATGTAAGACCTTTATTGCTTTAACTGTATAGGTATTAAATGACTTAGGATATTTTAATATGACGTTTAATTGGAAATTTTTGGAACATTTCGCCTTCATCTCGCAACTGAATCAAAATTATTTGCTGAAAAAAAACGCAAGATTTTGCAACGACGGTTTCCACAGCTTCCTCGTACTCCTTAAGCTAGGGCCTTAGTGGGCCTCTTTACCTTGATGCTATGGCTCCATGTTATCTATTCTGTATACTCTGTATCTTTATTGATGTACTCCAGTAGTGCTAGGTACTTTGATGTATGGTCCAGTCCCTGGGGATCAGTGGTCTGGATGGCTCTGGCCTTGCCTGCCCATAGGGGTAGCTGCTAGCAGAGATGGATCATGGGATACCAGGATATAGTACAGGAAGTACCTTGCACCACCGGTGACAGGTACTGGCTGCAGCTCTAGGTACTTAAGGCATAGCAGCCCCTTGCAGCCTCACTCTGGGAGCTAGTCCCTAACCAGCTAAGAACTCTTCCTGAAGCGTGCCACTCTGCTAGTAGCCCTGATCAGAGCATCCTTGAACCATTGGACAACATCTCCTGAGGACAGACCGCGTGGCCCTGGAATAAACCCTGAATTTACCATCCTTCCGGCGTTCTTCCTTGTACCGGGCATAGCGGGGTTGCAATTTCCCAACTGAATTTAAGTTCTCCTAATACGAGAAAGAGAAAACCAATCGGGGAGTCGCTGACAATATCAGTAAAATACTATAGTGTCCGCGGTCTATCTTGAGTTCTCCGCAGAACGAACACAGATAATCGACCGTTTTCAGTAGCAGAGTGCCTTGTTGATATCCAAGATGGTTACAAAAACAATAGCGGCCATCGATTAAAGCCACCCCATCCAGGAAGACGTAGCCGCTCACAAAATACTTGCAGGACTGAAGATGCACCGCGCACACAATAAGAGTGTTCTGTGGGAAAAGAACCCCGAATTATAATCCTATGAATAAAGCTGAAGATAGGGATTTTACTGGTAGCAGCCTGATGATGAGAATAAAATCTAGTTTATCTTATATTTATCTACAATCTCGTTTATCTCATTTATCGCAAATCTTGTTTATCTTCTTATTAAACTGTTTCCCCATTGTAGGCAATTCCCTTTATGTCAAATCTCATTATCTCGTTTAACTCAGCTCTCGTTAATCTCAAATCTTGCATATGTGACTTATATCAAAAAGCCTTCATCTCAGTTATCTGAACTAACTAAAACATGTAACGGGTATTAGTATAAAAAAAATGCCTAAGCGTATAAAATACGGATGTAAGCCTTTAAAAACCTAATGATCTAAAGGAACAGGTAGAAGAAAACGTTACAGAAGACATCAGCGTAGCACTAATCCGTGTAAAAGATACTCCAACTTGTTTTTTTTAGACGCTGGAGATTCTTTTACACATATAAGTGGATGCTAATGGCTTACATGTCGTTTTCTTGTATTTGTGAGATAAACGGATGTGGCCACGTCCTAAAGTATACTAAGGAAATGATTCCCACAACTAGTAAGTTGGTTAGTTGGGCGCCCCTGGTGCTAACTACTTTTATTACTTACAACGCATGACGTCACAGGATGTCATGCACAAGATTATATACAACAAGAGTGGGTGTCACTCGGGGTGCCACCTATACAGTGGTTAAAGGAACTACTATTATTAGTACTGGTTCACTAACTTGCTAGCACAACCCACGACCATCCCTATTATAAACGATTAAGCGGGTTTTTTTTTAAATACTTTAGGTGCAGCATACGTGGCAACAGTAAGTCAATTACAGAAAGTGTCAATTTTAGACACATTTTCTAGTAGACCTACTTCAGACCATCCTTTCAGCATTTAGACGTAGTTCGGTTAAAGAGCAAATACATCCATTTTGACATGCATGCTTTACTTTAGCTAAGGCCGCCGGATGCTTGAGCTCTCACAGCTAATTGAGCTATCTCAATCGGCTGCGAGTCGAAATCGAAAATTGACATCTGTCGGCATTAATTTCTGCGCGTTCCAGCAAAACAATGGCGGTCTCCGTGTCGTGTTTTGGTGATGCAATAATTAAATTGTTGTATCGGACGTACGTAACGTATTCTTATCGCAGTTCTTGTGTTTAGTTATTGTGTAAGTGATCCAAAAGTAAAGCATGCATGTCAAAATGGATGTAATTGCCCTTTAAGTTAAACAGTTTAGACGTAATTCAATTTAGAGCCATTTCAGCTTCGACCAATTTCCTGCAATTTAGACGTATGTGTTATATTGATGACGTTTCAGATACATGTTGAGGGATAGGTTTGTTGTGCCTATTTGGTTGCACTAACGTACCCCAGTTCGCATGAGGTATATAAAACAGATATCGACACACCACTTCGCCATTGGAATGAAGGTTGTTCCTCCCCCCCCCCCCCAACCTACCCTCACTCCAATGGCGGAGTGATGTGTCCATGTGTGTTTCGTGTACCTCATGCGAACTGAGCTACGTTAGTGCAACACGATTTGCCACATTTTTTCGCCGCATGCTGTTTTTGCTGGATGGTTGCCGACTGCAGAATCCGTTTGACTGGTTCATAGAGAGGATTTAAGAGCATGTTGACATGTTGGAATTTATGCGTTACACGTGACATAGAGTTTTTGTCGTCATTTGTGATACATGGGTGCTGGCACATATAACTCATAAGAGGCCGTGAAGGAGGCCGTGGTGGATGATTTTCGGGGTGATGACTTACATAAGTGTTAAAAGTGGGAGGGGTAGCCGGACATACGGCACTGTTCGGTGCCAGAATTTCCCTTGTTACAAAACCAAACACATTTTTTTTTTTTTGGAAAATTGGAAATGAATCCATATAAAAATTGCGTGTTGCAGGAAAACGTTTTAAATTCACTCCGATTTGTTAATAATACGCTAGCGTAAAATGTTCCATCCCGGACCCCGCTGGGAAAGCTTATGGCGCTCCCTCACACCCCACTTGTCGAGGACTTCCCCACGAGAGGGGCCCCGAGGCCAAAACAGCACAATTCCGGAGCGGCACGACCCTGGAAGGAAGTGGAGGTAAATACGTAGAGTAGTACCGTAGTATAGGTCAGTAAGACGTGGGTCACGAGGATTATCTTGTGAGGGGGGAGGAATTAGGAGGAGGAAACACAGGGAAAAGGGCATGATTCACATGTTTTTTTTTTTCAACAGGGTAGCTTTCGGATATTACTAAGATCATTTCTTTATGCAAAAAAATTGGTTTTGTCGTGATAGTTAAAAATATCGTGATCGACGGTAAAACTTTAGTGCCCTGGCTATGTATTTATATCAGAATCGAAAACATGATGTTTTCGTGTACGACCAGGAGTATATAAAGTTCCGTGGGAACGAACTCTGATTCAGTATCTTCTAGCATTTGGAACGTCACGCGAATACCTCTTAACTTTTAAATCGCAGTCAGTAAATTGACAAAAAAAAATCCACCATTACCATGAAAACCGAGATTTTTAAAAAGATGAGGTGAATATATTTTTTGAATTTGCCGAGGTGATTGTTCCGGCCTCTATACTGGAACACAGCCAATACTTTTGTATGCTGCTTGTGCCACGTAGCACATAAAATGACAGATAAATACAGATGAAAACCAATTTTAGTTGGCTTTTTGACTTAAATGTCAGACTGCCTGAGCGGGAATTCAACCCCTGACCCTTTGAGACCAAAGACCGAATTCCTAGCTGTAATTCATGCAGACCAGGCCAATTGACTTAGCGGCTGGACTTCGGCCTTTGTGTCCACGGCCGATGGTTTAATTCCCGATCAAGCAGTCTGACATTTAAGTCCAAAAGGCAACGTAAATAGGTTTGCATCTGTATTTATTTGTAACTTACCTCGCCGATTTGGCTTTCCGTCTTGTTCATAAAATGATCCGAGTTCCAATACCTTGCCATTAACCATCAGCCATTAGCAACAACTTTTACTTTAAATTTTGCCGTTGTTGTGGCAAATCCGTCTGCAGCTGCCGAATTAAAAAATAAATAAATAATAAAAAAAATTGAGCTGGTTGTGTCCACTCTGAAACCGCACGTGCAGGCAGTTTTGTTCCGATACTTAGTTTTTTCAACAACAAACAGTAACAAAAAACAAAAAATAAAACACGTTACCAGAAATACAAATGAACAAACATGAAGTTAGGAGTTAGGCCCCAAAGTAGATTCAATAAGTTTTTTTTTTTTAACGGGGAATTTTTTTATTAATTTCACTTTGACGAAGGCTTTGCAATAAGAAGAGTGAACGGAACACTAAAGCACAGTCATGCATTAAAAATTCTACGAATCGGTAGGTCTCTGTTAGTGATATAGTTCTGGTCCCAACTCAGTTACTCCTACCGTCCGAACCGTCGTAACATGCATGTTGAAAATGGCTGAAATGGTAGGATCGTCTGAGTTGTGATCAGGAGTTCGTGGGTTCGAGTTCCGGTCACGTCGTCTCAATGAAATTAATGTAAGTCCGTAAGTAAGACATCTATAGCGAATCTTAGTAATTTTAAGTGTATGATTTTCGCTGCTATGCAATTGTGTTTCCTTTACTGCTATATAATTTACAACGATCTATGTTTCTTTATTTAGAAGAAGTGCAGTAATGAAAGTAAAATATTTTTCGCAATGCGAAATAGTATAAAGTGGACACCGTTATTTGTAACGAAAAAAAAATACTCGGCACTTTTTTAATTATATGTGCCTATCTATACTCTTCCAATATGAAATTTTAATGCGTTATTGGTGGATGAGAGACGATTCAGTTTAATTTTTTTTAACAAACTAACTACAACGATAGTATTGCAGCCAACACTCCAGAATGTAATTAAGTTTGAAACAAAATGCCTCCTTTCAAAGTTCACTCGTCTGTGTTTTGAGAAAGTGAGTTAAAGCCCGTTTGTGCATACATTGTTTCAGCTCCATTAAGGCTTCTATTTTTCTACGTTCGTGTTGTGTGTGTACTGCGCAAAAAGGCCAATGTTTAACCAATTTGGCTTTGATACTGGCTTTCATTTTAGATGCCTAATTCATCATCTCGTGCGCGACAGCTTGTTGGCTTACGTACTCTTCTATAGTCTCTCTCGCTTTCGTTCTAGTTTTTCTTCCTTTTTCTCTTTCTTCTTCCTTTCCCTAGATTGTGGGACACGCCTGCCAATCTGGAGTTCGGCTCCTCACAACGTTTATTATGAAGCGTGGAAAAAGTGCGTCGTGGCAAAAATGCAGTTAAAGCTAATAAAAAATACGAGAAGAAAAACTTAAAATGAATCCGAACAATTTTGCTTCCAATAAAAAAGACATCAAAAGTTTCTGCTCACTTTGACTTTTGAGTGCTTTCCTGCTATTTTTTCTTTCTTTTCGTACTACTACTAAATGCTTAAAAAGAGGCATTGCGATGAATGGAATAAAATGAGGGGGCAGCATACCTCCAGCATTCTTAGATGTTGGTCTAGAAAAGAATTAAATTCCCAGCGTTTCGCAACCAGGACAACGAATTTCGTCCATACTGAGGTCCGTCGCGTCATTTGATGTTGATGACTTCTTCGTGGTGACGTTCAGTTTCGTAGCTAACTTGAAGGTGGGTGACCACCGGCGATTATTATACTGTGACATCATCGACTGCCTGAAATCTTTTGAAAACATGTCAAAAGGACGACATCCAAAAGGCTTACACCCAAAAAGCCGAAAGACGAAAGGCATACAGCCAAAAGACCGAATCGTACAAAAGGCCTATATCCCAGAAGGTCGACAGGCAAAAAAAGGCAGACACCCTAGTACGTTACAAAAACGCGTTAAATTATCCTAAAGTATGTTGTTTTTTTTAATCTTGAACTCGCAACCACACTCGTTATTATGAATTCTGGAACATGACTTGGGGGATAGGGAACTACGAAAGGAACAAAACTACGTGTTGGCTCAGGTATCTTAAGTGGAAAACTCCACCAACACCGTAATACATGACACACCGAACGGTTCGACAGAGGATTTCTTACGAGTCATCGGAAACAACCTTGCATTTTAGGTTGTTTTTTTTTTTTAGGATATTTAAGTTATCAAGGATTCAGGGTTTAAGAATTTAAGACAAAATTTACCATTTTCCTAATTTTGTTATAGGCGTTACCGATTTTGTTTGCCTGCCTTTTTTACGTCCTGTCTGGTAGGGATGGGTCGATTTCATTTTTTTTTACTTCGGTTCCGGTTTCGGTTTTCACGCACACAAAACCCGCGGTTTCGGTTTCGGTATCGGTTTTAGCCACCATCCACCCAAACCAGCTATTTCTAGTTTGTTTTCTTGTAACATTAGTATTATTAGCCTCTAACTCACTCCTGCTTTCACTTTCAGCAGCGTCATAGACCATGGGCCTAGCTGTGGCACCATTTTCCTCTACTATTTTCTTTTTAATGACTGTCATTTATATGTACAAAATGATAATTATTAAAAAAAAAATTTGAAAAACAGATCAATTTTTGATTTTTTGAACACCATACGAAAAACGGACACAAAATCCGAATCAGTTTCGGTTTTCAGTAAAAACCGAAAATTCGGTTTCGGTTACTCACCCATCCCTACTGTCTGCCTTTTGGGACCTATATTAGGGATTTGGGAATCTATATTAGCCGCATGGCTGTGCCAAAGGGTAGTAGGATCGGAGATGGGGAAGGGGTAAAGAGAGAGATCTCATTTGGCCAACTCAATTTGATTTGCCAACAAGATTTAGCAGTCATAGTGGCACAGCTAAGAAAGTACGTCAGTTGAGGCTCACAAATTCAGCTAAGGATCTGACAAAGCGTTGTAAGCCTCCCTGAAAGGCTGAAGCATTTGGTCCTAAATAAGTGTGTATTTCTACCTCTTGATAGCGCGTTTGCAACATTACTGTACAGCAAATTTTGGAAGTTTTTTGGGTTAAGTCTTTCTTTAGCACGACACGTTTCTTAAAAACTTAATGGTAGATAAATTCTGTTTTATTTTTAATACATTCTCTTTGCAATTAATCGATTCGCGAGTTAGCCATGAATACTAATCGCCACGTGCTTACCTGTTTAACGGCAAAAACTTGGCGAAACGGTTAACAAGTTTGGTTTTGGGAAAGATGCGTTGACATGCAGCTCCTTTTTCTTTCGTTCGTTCTTTCTATTTTTTTTTTTTTTTTGTCTTCCGTTGCTAAGAACTGTGGCTGTGAAACATGGCCTTGGGGGCAAGAAGAAGGGCATCACACAAACACTACGAGGACGAACCTCTCTTTATAATTAAATAAAATCGTCAAACCACGAACAAGGTTCATCTTCATGTTTAGTCACACTTGAGCGAAACGAAAAACTCATGCATGCGCAGTAATGCGCTTATAACGGTTGATACATGCAAGGCGCACTCACTTCTCCAGGCAGCAGGCAAAAACGTTCTGGCGTAATATAATATACAGTATGTCTCAGAAGTCCTGAACCAGGTAGGCATATATGGTATAGGCCGATATTGTATAGGCCTATACAGTGCACAGGCCTATGGTATAGGGCAGTGACACAACGTTGTATTATTGTATATAACTCTTTGCTGGAACCAAAGAGTCACTGGAGGGAGAAAAGAAGGGCGTCTTACTGAAAACAATGCTGTTAAGAGTGGCTTTCTTACGCCTATAATGCGCGGTTTTTTTCGATTTGTTGGCAGTTGCTGACATTTTTAACCCTTTAACGGTAGCTATGACATCCTACCATTTTTTTAAAATCCCATATGAAACTCTGTCAGTTGTGGCATTCGAACCGGTACTCAGTTGGTTTGGAGACGACGATGCTAACCACTGGGCTGTGCTTGCCCGCTATGCTCGGAGTCCCCGGGGGCCCTCACATAGCTTGGGAGCGTATTTGGACTCTGTTTTTTTTCACTGACTTGTCAGCTGTAGCCGTACGGTAACACAGTCGATAAAGGGTTAAGCAAGTGGAATCTTTATTTTCCAATTACAACCTAGCAGCATAAGGGATTGGAGAAAACAACGTTTTTTTAAGCTTATGAAATCCGCTCTCAAAGCACTGCCTTGACTAGAAGTGCCGTTGTTTAACCCTCCATTTTAATCTAGTGCCCCTTGCAGCTATCTCTCTTGTAGCCAATATGACGTCACATGACGCTGCTCTATAGGCCTATACTACACCCAGAGGAAAGTCCTGGGTTCGAGTCCTGGGTTTACTGCGAGTGAATGCCTATTGTGGAAGACATTTGCTACTCCCATTAGTTTGCATATTTTGCTCATAGTTTGCTGATTTGTACACTTTAGGCCTAATTGGCGGAGCGTAGCGTAGCCTATAACGGACATCGAATTGCAAAATGTTGGTTGGTTGGTTGGTCCGTTGGTTGGCTGGTTGCACTTTTGTAGTCTTGTGCAGATTGGTATGAAATGTGCCACATTGCTAGGTAGCCCCGAAAGTATTGCGGATCTCGAATTTGGTGTCAATTAATCAATTATAATCCACGAAATTACAATTTTTCGAATTTATCGATCTAACACTCGCCATTGTAAATTTGGAATCCTGAATAGTTAAGGAATTCCGACGAAGCATACATCGTGCTGCTGGTAATCAAGTGAACTTTAAAAAAAATGCCAAAATAAATCGTCGTAGCTTCCTTTCAGCTAACAATCTTTTTTGACATAACTCAACGAAATAATAACATTTGATTATAGCACTTTAACCACTAGAGAAAGGCAAGCCAATGGGGAAAAAAAAA
>JAHWFP010029161.1:0-13165 GCA_023313725.1 Lithobius niger
ATTGCCGGTCTATCATTTCATAAGCGTTCGGATTTTCCTCTTGCGAGCAGCATCCTTCTCCAATCTGGCCTTATTTTCCTCCTCAGTCTCTCGTTCTTGACCCTGCCTCTTGCGAGTGACCAATCTGGCTTTCTTTTTCTACTCAGTCTCTGGTTCTTGAAACTTCCTCTTACTAGAGGCTTTTTTCTCCAATCTGGCTTTCTTTTTCTCCTCAGTCTCTCGTTCTTAAGCCTTCATCATACTAGCGGCCTTTTTCTCCAATCTGGCTTTCTTTTCTTTCTCAGTCTCTCGTTCTTGAGCCTTCCTCTTACTAGCGGCTTTTTTCTCTAATCTTATCTTTTTCTGTTCCGGACACATCGTGGCCCGTCTTTCCCTATCCAACATTCTTCGCCTAGTTTTTTCTTTTTCTTTCCACGCCGCGAGATCGTTCAGCTTTATCCTACGGTTCTCTAGTACTGCGGATCGTCGTACCCATCTAACCTGCTCCTCCTCTCGTTTAGCATCATTCAACTCCTCATTCTTCTTCGAGATGAAAGCTAAACTCGCTCTCTCCTCCTCTTCCTCGTCGGTCATGATGTCTACGTCAGAGTCGAAGTCGTCTTCGTACTCTCGCCACGTGCCAGAATCTCGATGACCGATAGCTAGCGTATCTTCCCCATTGTCTAGGATAAAACGTTTGTCATCGTAAGCAGAGAGGAGGGATTTCGTGACTTTCAACGTGCTTAGTTCGTGTTTCGAGCTGGCCATTTTAGTCCAGGTTCCTTTCGGTGCGAGTACTGGCATTATTAGGGCAGATTCGTAATCGTCAAAGTCCAAGTGTTTCTTCACGAAAGATGTATGGATAGCCTTTGCCTTAATGGACGTCTTCGTTTTCTGCGCTCTAATGGCGTACATTTTGGATCGTAAACCCACGAATTCTAAGATGGGAACGCCGCCCATCTCATCCTTCATCTTCCCCAGGACTTGTTTGTTAGCTTCGGAGTACAAAGGATGATCTCTTGGATATTGCTGGTATCGAAACGTTCACGGTCTTGCTTCATATCCTCGTATACATCGTCCGTTTCCACTTCATAGCAGAGGCTGTCGGTGTCGGTAAACAGGAGTTTGGCACGGTCCTCGTACGTGAGTTTAACGTATTCATAGTAGAAGCGGAACATGGCCAGTTTTGACAGTTTGAGAATACTGAATCCCGAGTACGTCGGTAGATCGCAACAGACGCTCCTGACTCTGCGGTTGATCTGTACTAAATGTTCGTTAAGGATTTGATCGAATCCGCGTGAGGTTGGGAGGTGTACTTAACCGCCTTCTTGGGATCGGTGCACAGTTTCACGTTGACTCGCTTCTGCTTATTTTCCATCGTCTTACCAAATGCCGAGTTGTTTAACAGTTTAAAGTAATCCTTTTCAAAGGGTGCGGTAGATTGCTGCCTTTTCTCAGTATTGAAATTGATGTACCCCTCCATCCAGGGTTTCTGATTGAAGCTCAGTACTTTTCGGATGTGACGAAGAATCAATCCATGATGCGGTAGAACTTCAAATTTTGGTAGTGAACGACGTAGTTCTCTTTATGCAGGAGATTCGGCACAAGTTTGGCAGAAGGTTTGAGTCGTGATTGATGTTTTCCGCTACTTTTCTGGAAAAGGGTGAAACGAGGTCTTCTCCGATCTCGAGCTTCTCGGGAGCGAGGGGATAGTCGTTACGCAAGTCGTGAAGCTCTGCGGGGTATTCTAGGTCGACGTGGAGTATATATCCGACATTCGCATTGTCTGGCATGGTGTCAACATCCAAGGTCCGAATTTCTTCTTTGGTCAAGTAGCGGAATCCGTCGTAGGGGAGATGAGCTCTCATAGCGAAACCGTACAAGTTATTCATATCCAAGTAAATTATGTAAATGGAGGGTTGAAATTGGCCAGATGGTTGTTGTTCGCCTTCGAATATCTCTTGCAAATAAACGACACGCCGCCTCTGATGGCGGAAGTTATCATGTTGTGTTTTCCCGAGTGTAAAAACAACTCCAACTTGGATTCCTGCATTCTGAAGAGTGCCGCCCAACTAAATCCCGGAGTAGAGATATAGTAACAGGGATCCAACTTGTTGTTGGCGAGGCATATTTTCCTGAAATCTTCGAAGATGTCCGCGAGTAGGAAAACGTCGGTCATCTGGTAGATTTTGGGATAGGTGCCGAATTTCTTTACTTTCATCTTGAGCCACAGGTTGAGCGCTCTCACGTAGTCCTCACCCGCCAACTCTTTGTCCTTCAGTTGAGAGAAAAAGCATTTTCGAGAGGGAAGCTCTTCTTTTTCGAAGACGGACATGTCGGTAACGTACTCGTATGGGTAAACACCCTTTCGGGTCAGCAGATCTACAACGCTCTCTGGCGTGGTTTCTTCCACGAACCAAGAGGATTTTAAACCGATGAATTCGGGTGGTTGAGTTCATTGATGATCCCGGTTGAGTGGTGTGGATGGGCAGGAGTAGACACTCGAAGTCGGCATAGATGATCTGAGAAAAGGGGTTTTGACGGTTAAAATGTAGAAACTCGAGAAAGTTGTCTCCTCCAGCTTTAAATAGGAGAGCTTGCGCAGGATTGATTTTGACGCATTCGTTTCGGTAAACTAAAAGCATCCACTCCATTCCAAATCCAGCAAAACAGTTTCGGCAATAGTATTTGGTATTAGTCCCCGAGCCTCAATAACGTAAAAACGTGGCGATGTCCGTAATGGCGCAGTAATGGATGTTTTCCGCGTCACTCAACGAGAGAAGGTCGATGGGTAGTCCGTCGTAGTTCTTGGAAACTCTGAGCGGGTACAATCCCTCGTCATCGTTAAAACCGACGATGTTGATCGAAAGATCGTTCAGCTTTTCAAACTTTTCAATTTCCTCGAACTTGGACGGGTAAGAGAGAGAGCTAGTGTCGAGCATGTCTTCGAGCCCTTCGTAATCTTCTGGGTTAGTGCTGTTTAACCCCAAACCCGACGATAGCGTAGAGTATAGAAAACATTTTGAATCATTTAGATTTTGAACGTTTACCACCAATTTCGCCTTGGCCTCGAGTTTAGGGATTGAAATATACGACGAAGCTCGCATCGGTTGATACTCCGCCACTCTGATGATCAAGTTGGTGATTCGTTTTATAGCCCAACCACTTCCTTCTCTGGCATAAACGTCGATAGATTCTTGAATTTTACGGAATGCTTCGTCCAATACAGCGGGAATGTCGTTCGGGTTGTATAATTCCGAATATCTGGACCAAAAACCGGTCTCCGATAATGTCTCGTTTCTAAAAAATTCGATTCCCAAACAAAGCTGCACCTTACAATTAACCATCTGCTCCAGACAAATTACTAGCAGATTTTGCAAAGCCATGCGTGCAGACAGGAAGAAGCGAAGTGGATCACCAAATTCTTCCGACAGTGGCTTTTCGTATCTTCGGTGACAAAGTCCATGCGTTCGTGAAAGGCAGTGATTGTTGAGATAATCGGGTAAATCGTCTACGAAACAAGCGCATTCTTCCCAGTCAGAGGGGTGATTCGAACGTAGAAGGTTTCACAGCAGATGCTGTGTACGGAAAGTTTCTCGGCAATAAATACAGGTGAAAACGGTTTTAATTTCCATTTCTGAAACGAGAAATACTTTTCTTAATAACGAGGAATAAAAATGTACGGTACAACTTCAAATTCTTATATATTTAAAAAAAAAATATTGAGGAACAAAAATGTTTTATCCTTTTTTTATATTGAGAAACAAAAAGTTGGAAGGATGGGAAAACAATTTCTTGAACCGTTTACGAGTTCATTTTAGACCGATAATATTAGAAGTTTGAGTGCTTAAGAAGATAAACTAATATTATCCGTCCAACTATTAAATTTTGAATCATATCCCTTCCACTTAATGAAATAGATCATTTTTCCATCTGTATCTTTCTTTTGTATTAATACTTTCTCCACTAAAAATAAATCGGGAACGAGAGTTTTTTGAATTCTTGTTCGTAGAAACCTCCGAGCACCGGTTCGTTCATTTCGTCTTTTAATAGATAAGTAACGGGTTTGTTTTTTTTTGTACTTTACGGATCGTGAAAACTTCGTTAGTAAAATTTTGTAAATACCCTTTATCAAAGATTTTCTTAACTTTAGAAATTCTGACTTTATTTCCTACGACAAATTTGGGTTTTTATCAACGATTGTTTCGGTTTAATTTTCCGTGACGATTCGTGACGTTTGGTTACTTCCCTCGGTTTTAGTTTAGTTGCGGAGTGAACCGTGTCATTGTACCGTGAAACTAACTCATCAATAATGTGTACCCATTGATAGTTCCCCTGCTTGGTAAATTGTTTCCACATGCGAGTTTTCAGCGTTCTGTTGAAACGTGCTACAACGCTCGCTTTCTTCTCAGAGTGGGTAGAGTACAGGTTAATGTTGTGACGCTTAAGGAGCGCTTTAAAATTTTTATTGTAGAATTCACTACCTAAATCGACTTGTAAATTTTTAGAGGGTTTCGTTCCTTCGAGAATCTTCTTAAAAGCTTCCGTAATGAACACACCGGATTTTGATTTAAGGGGAATGGCCCAAGAAAACGTGGACATGACGTTAATGCAAGTCAGCAGATAGTTAAATCTTTTATTAACATTAGAGTAAGGTATCATTTCCACCAAGTCCGCTTGCCATAGATCATTCAGACTCGCCACAATCACTTTCCGCCTCGGAAAAAGTTTCCGCGTCGGTTTGTGGCGTTCGTTTACGAGTTGATCCATTTCGTTTTTTTTTCTTCCCATTCCGAACTTGAGCTTCGTCCCCATGATTTTTTTAACGATCGCAGCGGCTAATTTTTCTCTCCAAGAGGTCGAAGGATCCTTACGTACTTTTCGAGCTTTAGATATAAGAATTTCATCGGCGACGTGCCGTTCGTTTAAATTTGAACTTTTTGAGTAGGCGATATCGTGTTCTTTACACGCCTCATCCAGTTTATTTATTCCAGGATCCCCTCTAGCTAATCTCTGATTTAGTTTTGTTCCAGGTCCGCAATATTGATATCCGGGTAAATGTACTTCTACCAGTAAATGGTCTACGATTTTATTTACGATTCCTTTCCCAGACTTGATGAAGGAAGCTCTTTTCGTTCCGCACACTTCACAAAAGTGGACTTCCATACTTCTGTTATTTTTCGATGTAATAATAGTAGGAGGTTCGGGCCAGTTAGGTGTGGATCGTTTACATTTCAAGCAATACTTCATCTTGGCCTCTTTTTTTATTATACAAAATTTTTTTTTATCGTAAACCTAAGTTCTGATAAGCGTTCTTTTTTTCTCTACCTGTGATGACCCTTCGTTGTTCCAATTCCGATAAAATTTCTATCATTTCGTTCCTGTGACCGTCGTGACCCGCTTGGGTTGACCCGTACAAAAGCCTCAGTCTTTCGACCAGATCGTTAGGATCGTCATAGTACCTGTAATCCACCCTACCCCCGGTTTTTTTTACCATACCAGTTCCCTTTTTCTTCGTTTTCATATCCTCCCAGATAGGACCGATTATCGACGCGTACTTGGCACTATGATTCGACTTAGGTTTTCGAGTGCCCGGATCGTTGTTTTGGTAGATAGCATGCGTATTTTTTAAAAGAGAAGCATGACTTGCCTTAACTTCTGGAGCGTACGACGGCTCCTTCAAATCCTTAAAAACCAGCAAACTCCAGAGTCCTCGTCTTACCGCGTACTGATTACCACCGACCACTATGTCGTTCTCGAATATTTTTACGGGTTTCTTAGCAATACTCATTTCTCCAGTTTTCATGTCGTATTACAGTCCGAAGACAGGATCTGTCTCTTTGGGATTTTGGAAAAATTTCATCAGGAAATATTTTGCCGTTTGGCCTATGACTGAGGGTTGGGAAATTTGGAAGTTCTGGAGGCATCGGCACGCGTCTGTTTTGTATTGCCGAAAGTGTGGGGGGTGACTTTCAAACATGTACTGATAGATGCGTATTCGGTTCGCGTAGCTGGAGTCGAGTATTCAGAAAGATTGGAATCTCGCGCTATCGGAGTTGATGCTCGACGGAAGGTTCAAACTTCTCCGTCTCGTTCACCGTGGTTTCCCCTAGTCATCATCTTCATCCTCGGATTTATAAGTTTTATTTATGGGAGTAATAATTCGTATACGTTTTAGTAGTTTTTTTGTTGGAAAACCAGCAATAGGTTTCGCAGGACTCGCTACGGGTGGTGGTGGATTAACAACGGAAGGTTTCAAAGTACTAACGACAGGTTAAAAAATTCTTGTAAAGATTCTTCTTGATCTCGTTCATCCAAACAGTGATTCAAAAAATTTTCTCGTAAACGTTTTTTGAGATTTACTATTTCACGTTTCTTTTACATGTTATCTTTTTTCTTTTGTTTGTTTTATCATCGAACGAAAACGTACGTTTATAACGTCCCTCGTTCAAAGTTTTGTCGATCGATAAAAACCCATACGGATCGTCCCAATACGTTCTACATAACGTTTTAAAGTCCGGATATTCCATGTCAGCACCGACGTGATTTTCGTAAAAATGTTTCAGGTTTAAATCATCCACGGGTAAGACGATTAATAAATTAGGATTATCTCTAACCATTTGTTTGGGAATTCTAGTGTAAGACTGACTGCAATAAAAAACGTCGGCGTTAGAATGACGGCCTTGAGCGAAGTAACGTTCTATGTTTTTTTGGTTGTCTAAAAAAACATCGTCAAAAACTACGAGATTGCAAAACTTGTTGTCCAACTCTTCGGGAGGAATTAAATCGTTTTGAGAGTCGTGAAAACTCGCTATCTCCCATCCTACGGTTTCCTCATTTTCGAAAATTATAGACTGTAAAGCTCGGTATTTCGCTTGACACAGAGTTTTGCTGTACACGTATAATCTGTCGTAATCCAACCATCCTTCGTTACAGATAAAATTAAAGAGTAAGTTCATCTTCCCGCAGTTTGCCAGTCCTATAATCAGGCATCTGATGTTTGAAGGAAGAAATGGATGATTTTTGGGTTTCTTGATCGGCAAGAAGAAATCGTAATTTTGAATATCCATTGTTTTTTCTTATTCAGAAATCAAACTCATAAAGTCTTTATCTGAAAACTTTTCGTTTAATGTATTAGATTCGACGACTCCGTAATCTACGTTTCACCAAAGTTTTACGGTTCTGGGAGCGTCGTTGCTGATGTACACGGAGTTAATTTTACCACTAACTTCCGACAAGGATGTACTTCCGCACGGAGCCAAGTTAAACCACAGTTTTTCTGTAGCGTGTTTGTTAAGTTTTCCATTAGTTTTGTGCATGTTGTTGTACACCCACGTTCTGAGACATAGCGGTTTATCCGACTCACCGGCTGCTTTTTGACAAAATGGGTAGCAGGTGGACGTTGGGTGCAAGTGATTGGGGTAACTGAACATCGTCAAAGAAATGGGTTTCTGCTCGTAGGTTTCAATTTCTAATTTTTCGCAGATGTATCGTTTACGATTTTTCATTCAGGTTTGAAATTCGGGGGTCGACGGAGAAATCCATCCCTTACACCTGGAATCTTTGTTCAAAATGGGAGAAACTATTCCTTTTAAATCCTCGAATTCTACGAAGGAGATAAGACGTACTTTACTTCATTTTTTTAATTCGTCGCATTTTCCGTCTTAACTTCTAGAGAATTTGATTGCAACAGACTCGAAAGATTTCCATACCAGGTAGAATGAGACATTTCTTATTCCTTTTATTTATATATAAAAAAAAGAATCGTCAAAATGCCGGTTAATACATTTGGACAGTCTTTGAAACAAACGCAAAGAGATGTGAAAGAGGTTCCGGGTATAGGATTTATATTAGACCTGAACCATGATTACGACATGCAGAATAAGCAACTTACTAAAGTCGGAGCTGCTACAGAACCCGAAGATGTCGTAATTTATTCCCAATTTACCGAATTAGAAAACGAAGTAAAAAAAAACTTTAAAGCCGACGTAGGATTGAAGAAAGATGTGGATGGACATTTTAACACTGAAAAGAAACGTATTAAAGATCTGAAAACTCCCTCACAATCTAAGGATGCAGCGACTAAGGATTACGTCGATTCAAAAACTGTATAGGACATGTGAATGAATCGCTTAACTAATCTAAGATGTAAAAAATTTAAAAACTACGTTGGATTAAAGTGTCGATGGTCAACTCGACGCAAAAGATAGACGAATCAAGGATCTGGCATCCCCCACACAATCTAAAGATGCGGCAAATAAAGAATACGTCGACGCGAAACTTGTCGATATAAACGAAGTGGAAACCAAACTCGGTTACGCTTTGAAGGAAGGTCCCGATGGAATGCTCGGTGCAAAAATAAGCGAATCAAGGACCTCGCATCCCCCGCACTATCTAAGGTTGCCGAGAATAAAGAATACGTCGATACGATGCTTCTCGGTATAAACGAATTAGAAACCAAACTCGACAATGCCTTAATTATGGACTCTCGCGAAATATTCTACGCAAAAAATAAACGAATCGGTAACCTCATGAACCCCAAAAAACCTTCGGAAGCTGTTACTAGAGAATTTCTCTTCGAGATTATTAGAGAAGGGTACGGCATAGATACACTTCACTCGGCGTTGAACGAAGATGAGATTGAGCGTTGGGTACTCGATGCACAACAGAGACGAATCAAGAATCTCACATCTCCCACACAATCTAAAGATGCGGTGAATAAAGAATACTTCGACGCGAAGCTTCTCGATATAAACGAATTAGAAACAGGCAAACTTAAAATGGCGTTAAACGAGGACGAGGATGGGGTACTCGATGCAAAAAAATAGACGAATCAAATTTACGCTCCCTCCAACTGTGGAACACGACGTGGCTACTAAGGGTTACGTCGATAGTCGAATGGTTACTTTAAACGTAGAAAAAAAACTCCCACCAGAGGCGGAAGAAGCCAAGAATCATTTTGACAACGTTGGTTTTGTGATGGAAAGATATATAAATCCACGTATCGACTGTATAGTTACTTTTCGCGGAACTAGTCCTTACCCTAAAGGTCACTTTTTTACGTGAAACAATAACTATCCTCGCCAATACTACTTATCAACATCCGTTTAGTATATCCTGGGAATGAATATAGGAAGTAGCGGAGACTATATACCTAGTTCAGACCCTCCAGATATAAAGATTCGGTGTTTAATAACTAATTTTTTTGATTTGTCGGAAAGTATACCCGAAGACAAAGGATTTCAAGTTTATCTCGGTTTCGAGAGACTTCTCCAACCATCAACTTTAAGTATAACGGAAATACCGATCATCGTGAGCGATGGTAACACGCTTTATATAATGGCTGATACCGCAAGCACGGAGGATAAACATTACCAGATAGATATATACCTAACCAAGACTCGTTGTATACCATGGTCAAAGCAGAGACCATATACCAATCCATACGAAGAACAATGGGAATAACCGAGTTAAAGAGTTAACCGTCTTAAAATATCTTCGTAATCATATCCCTTGCACGAGAAACTTAGAAAAAATAAACAGAAATGACCGCACAATGTTTGGTTAAAATTTTGCACCCTGTCGTAATTGTATTTAACGGGTCCCAAATACTCCGAAATGAATGTTGGTGGCTCAAGGTTGCCGAAACTGTCGAAATAACAGGGTATGGCAGTAACTGTCGAGTAAGCCACCCAATAACTTCCATTTCCATAGTGATTCGCCACGAGGTTTAGGTTTTAACGGCAGACGATCCTGCTAAAAGTACCTCTGTATTTAGGAATTTTCAAAACTTTGACTAATCTGTTTAAATCGAGATTCGTTAACGGTTTAGTAAAATCGATGAGACCTTCACTGGCTTTAGAAAGAGCCCTCTGCTACGATTCGCCTTTTTTTTCTTTTTACGTATCAACCCCGAACCCTCCATCTTCTTGTTATGTCTCACCATTTCTTCCATTACCTTAGCATCGTTCTGGCTCTTTTTAACTGCAGCGGCGATACCGGCGGCACCTCCGGCTAGACCACCTACAACGGCTAAGATGGGTCCCAGCAATGCCAACAATGGTAAAAACCCACCACGTTTCGTGATATTTTTTTTTTCACACCGCTCCGTTTTTTTCCGATTTTACTTGTTTTTGGTTTTTGTTTCGCCATCTCCCTTTTTTTAATAAATCACTTCGACTTTGCCTTTATCCAATTTCAAACTCATTTTTCTATCACCGATCAACAGCGCGTGGCACATCGTGTTAGCTGGAACCGCGGCGTTAAATTTCAACTTTACTTGCACGTCGACTATGCCGGACTGAAGTCTCTCCGATTGCTTGGAACAGCCCAAAACTACTAGAGGATACGTCTTTTTAAACTGCACCGAATCGATACACAAGTCCCCGACATCGTACAAAGCGTGTCTAAAATCTTGAGCCATTCTATACAGGATCGAGTATTCTCCAGTAGCGTAATATACGTTCAAGTCCAAGAACGGGTTACATTCGGAATTTAAAGTTACGTGAGCATCTTGAAGATTGCAGTGATAGAATACGGCTGGATTTTTAGTTTGCGCAACTTTTCTATCAGTCTGAAGAGCTAGAATAACCCACCTTGGTTTTTCAACGGCCGAAGTAGTAAGCACGCGCCATGTGAAACTAGTGCTCTGAGGAAGTTCGCAACTATCGTTATGCCAGTGCCTAAAACCCAAGTCCACGTTCATCCCACCTTCTATGTAGGTAAAAAGCCTAAGTTTTTGCTCGTCGGATGTGGTTACGTGCGGTACGTGCCACGAAACGCTACTCAGTTCGACTTTCCCAACGGCTGTTGCAGCTGCCCTGAATACAGCGTCGTCATTGCTCACCCTAGACAACGTTAGGACATGCTTGGCACCATACAGCACCTTGTCATAATTTTCGAAAAATCCCATGCAATGTTTTAAGGGAATGGCGAACGAAAAGCTTTCTTTAGGAGTCGTTTCCTTCACGATGATGGAATGCCATAATTTGAATCCGATGTTATCGTTCAAACTGGCCGCGGAAGGTTCTGCCGCATCTAACGCCCAGCAGTTCCCCAGCAACGACACTTGATCGGTCAAACCATACGTAAGAGACCTTTCATGAGAGTCCCATAACCGAGGTAATTTAACTCGTCCATTAGCTTATCCCCCAAGTGATATTTAATGCTCGAAAACAGGTACATGGAACCATTATTGATGAGAGACACTACGTCCGCATCGGCAAAACTAGAACCGTCAGCATTCAGTAACCTGCCTTTAATCAGAAGATAAGTATTGGCGACGTGTAGGAACAAATCCTGGGTTTCGATTACGATTCTAATTTCCGAATTGACGTTGTTTATATTGGTTCCTACTATCTGATTATATTCGTGAAATGCATAGCTCTCCACGGAAGAATCTTGTTGCAAAGATTCGTTTATATCGAGGTAATGTTCCGTTAAACTCATCTTCTCGCTCTCGTTATAAATTTGATGAATGCCTTTTTTGCCTTTAATTGATTATTATCTACGACGAATCCTTTTCCAATTAATCTTTTTTTTCTTTCGAATACTGGCATTCTTTTTTTTAATATAAACAAAATTATTTTTTAGACCTTAGATGAAGTCTGACGGTAAGGGTTTCCCCGTTTAAATTTATAATTTCAATATCTTGAGAAGTTAACCAAATACGAATATTACGAATCTTGTCGGTAGTTACGGGAAGGTAAATTAAATTTTTGGGGGAAATTATCATCTTATAACCCGGTGGCACTCCCAGATAAAAAGCGTATATGCAAGGTTGAGTGTCGTCATTCACGTAGGAAGACCCGATTATGTGTGTATGAACGAAAATTGCATTCAACCCCATTATATCCACGGATTTTTGACCTTGCTGAGTTTTTTAAAGTATTGTGATTCGTTTCTAAAACGATGGCATTTTTTCGTGACCACTTCCTTACAAAGTAGACTGTATAAAATTATTCAAGTCCGAAATTTCGTAAGCACCGGGAACGACTCGCACCTTGATCCAATTCGCTCCACCATCGATGATATACAAAAATTCGTTATTGTCAGTGTGCACGTTGAAAATACTGTAGTACGTATCCAAGGAGACGAATGCCATTTCATACTCTTTTTTATGGTCTAGGTATATGGGAGTTTTTAAATTGCAACTCAGTCCGGAACCTATTCCCGTTAAAATTATTGAAGTCGAATCCATGCTTCTTTTATTGTTATTAATCTGAAAATATCATTAAAAAGAGTTAACTTTTTGTTTATTTCAAAATTTGTGATCCCAGGGGATGCTAAATAGTACACCCAGTCCTACTGGGTGCTAAATAGTATACCTTATCCTTAGGGGTGCTAAATAGTACACCCGGTTGTGGAGGGTGGTAAATAGTACACCTGGATCTAGAGGGTGTTAAATAGTACACCTGGACCTAGAGGGTGCTAAGTAGTCTGGTCAAGCCATTAATATGTGAACGGAGCCTAAAAATGTTCAAAATATACACTAACATTGTAAATCAGAAAAAAGCAATGTTCGCTGAAAATCTGGACGGACCAGTTTTTTTTTTAAATAACGAAGCCATCTAATCAATTCAACAACGCTGTGACAACCAATTTCTTATCCTTAAAAAAACGTGTGAAACATACATTAAGGTTCTAATGTGTAAAAGAAAAGCTTCCACTTGCTGCAGCAACCAGTTTAAAAAAAATATCGCATTTTTTTAGGGTTAAGAAATGTGGTCTTACAGCAGTGTTGACAAGATAACATTGCTTTTGACTGACACTTTAATCGAATACACCCTGCAGCTGGCTAAACAGCAGGTTCTGATCAATTAATTTTTATATAACTTTAGAAACATAAAATAGTCAAGTAGTTGTACTTTACTTACCAAAAAACGTGAGAAACTTGCAAATAACCTTAGACGAACAACCATATGTTAGCTGACGCAAATTTAGGTTAGAAGTCTAAAAGATACGAAAATTTGCTTGATTATTTAAACGTTCGAATGGTTAGGTTTGGTTAGGCTTAACACGGACTTACGGATGTTGGGGACGTTTTTTGTAAAAATGCAAATTCCTCACGCTTAATTACGAATAAGCGAATAAGTGCGTTTATATAAGTGTTTTTGTTGTATATTTTACCTGAAAATATGCATAAGTATATACATACGTATATGTAGAGAATTGGCTTACCTTAGAC
>JAHWFP010029162.1:2225-58916 GCA_023313725.1 Lithobius niger
AGACGGCGATATGCCAGAGCAGAGACCTTCGCGCAATGTAGAGATGATTTAAGATCCTTGGTCAACCAAACACCAAAGTCTTTCACCATGGTCAAGGAATTTAATGGGTGAGATTCCAAATGGTAAAGAAATTCAGGGTTGGATTCACCGACATGTAGGACACCACATTTAACCTGTGACAAAGGGAGCTGTCAAGTCGTGGACCAGTTAAGCATTGGGTTGTAAAAAAAACCCTCCTGGAAATTAATAATTTTTGAACTTGATTTGACGTCATCCACAAATTTAAAGCAAGGTCTGTCGTCCCAAACACTTGTGGGCTTTAGATCATTAATGTATATCACAAACAACAGTGGCCCCAATACGGAACCCTGTGGAACGCCACTTATGACCCTTGACCTCGAAGATTTAGTAGATCCAATGACAACTGATTGTGTTCGATTGGACAAGAAATCCCCGATCCAAGCCAGCAAATTTCCATCAATGCCATTACTAGATAGTTTAAAGAGTAGCTTTGAGTGTACCACGGACTCAAATGCTTTCTTAAAATCGAAATGGATAATATCCGTCGGTACCCGCAAATCAATTGCATCTGTCCAGTGATCAAGTGCCAATAATAGTTGAAGTGTCGCCGACCGGCCCGGCAAGAAGCCGAACTGGTCACGATCCAACAGATTGCGCCGTGACATGAAGTACATTAGATTGTCCCATACTAAGGTGTCCAAGACTTTACATGGGACTACAGTGAGTGCAATCGGGCGGTAGTTAGCTGGATCAGACGCATCACCACTCTTAAAAACTGGCACAATATTTGCAGTATGCCACATGGACGGTAGAGTGTGTGAAGAAAAAGATAAATTAAAAATAATGGTTAGAGCTGGTGAAATAGCCTTGCTGATTTCTTTATAAAAGAAAGCCGAGAAGCCGTCCGGACCAATCGAGTGGCTAGGCTTAATTCTTGACAAAACCCCCATGACTGGTGTACATGTAACTTCCATATTACAAAGTCGTTCACCTTTTGCACCCATATGTTCAGACCCGTGTAGAACTGGAAGAACATTATTGTCATAAACCGAGTTTGATACAAAGGCTTGATTTAAAATGTCAGCCTTCTCCAGGTCTCCCGTGATAAAATTGCCGTTGATGTTAAATGGGGGTAAAGTGCGCGCTGAGCGAGTCTTAGAGTTATATCGACGGAACAGAATAGATAAGGAGCCATTGCGAATAGTAGCAGCATCACATTGGTTGTGCCAATCATCGACTGCTGAACCGTATTTGCTCTTTAGGGTAATGAATTTCTGTTTGTTTAAAATAGATGGACTAGCTTTGAAGGCCTGCCATGCCAACAACTTTTGTTTACTTATTTTTTTTAAAGAAGATGGCAGGGATGGTGCCGAATTTAATTTCCGAACATGGAAATTTTTACTTCTACAAGTCGCAACTGTGTCGCGAAGAAATTGGTAAAAAGCAGTCCACGCACTTTCAACATCAGGGCAGGATGTAGTCATAAGAGTTCATCAAAATAAATCTTGCCCGGGATACCAATGCCTGGTCTTGGGCCCGAAGAAGTGCAGTTTACTTTGAACTTGATCATGTCATGATCACTTGTACCCAGATTAGGCAATGAGTGTATGTCATATACAAGTCGGTCATTCTCGGTAAAGATAAGATCCAGAATATTTGTTCCTCCAGTAGGGAAGTCAACAAGTTGACGCATGCCCAAATTTGCAGTTTTGAATAGAAAATCTTGATGGGGTCGGTCCGTGCGGTACGCGTCAATGGAAGAGAGGTTGTAATCCCCCAAAATAATGTTTGAGTAAGTTGGATTGACAGAGTTAATCAAGTAATGACACATAGATTCAATGGCCACATCGCAATGGCTATTCGGCAAATAACCCAAGACAAAATTTAGATTATGGAGGGGGCAGCAGACAGATAGTCCTTCGACACCCCTAACAGCAACACTAGTCGCCACACAAAGAAATGGCCTAAAGAGGGCCATAACATCCCCCGCTTTACTGCCTCGATCCAAGCGAGAAACTTGATAATTGTAATTGCTGACAAGCATGGCAACGGTCGTCGAGTGATCCAGCCAAGTCTCAACCACTAGGATGACATCGTATTTGTTCCCTGCCAAAATAGCTTGAAAGTGAGCCAAACTTTTAGTAAACCTGTCCAAACAAATGAAGAATAATGTAAAGCTGCACACTCGACTACTTTCTTGACAAATTTCTTTCAGTGTTCTTCATTCACGTCATCTACTTTCCGTTTATCACCCTACTGATAAACGGGAAAAAATACATATATCTGATAAACTGGAAAAAAAAAATATATATATATATATATATATATATAAATTTTTCAAGAATTTCAAGTAATTTCGGAATTGCATTATTACTTTCTTCAAGCACTCGCACGAACCCTGAATTACCTGTAGAGCTCTTCTAAGCATACTAAAATGATTAGTTTTTTAACATTTTCCAGCAAAGTTGTTTAGCCAAGTAGAATGCAACAATTATTAGCTGAGCTATCGTGTTCAAAAGAACAAATAATAAAAACATTTGAATGTAGTGGTAAGGTTTCACCCGGATTAAACAGAATAGCAGTACTGTATCTTAAACTTTACAGGAAAATATATTTGTGTTCCTTGCTGTTTTGACTTAGGGTCAGTTAACCCTACCTTAAGCATCCAACGAGCTCGTTTTTATTTTCCAACAGATATTAAGGAATATTAAGGGAGTATTAAAAAAATTCCATTGTTGCTACAAATATTATTGTTTTGACCGTTAGCTTCACTAATTCAGCTACAGTTCGAACGTAATTATTTTATGCTGATGATTTTAATTGTTCTCGCAAAGAACAAAGTTCCATAAAAAGTAAATCTCTGAAAAATACACATATTTAAATATCCGGTAGACTCTGACCATTGCGTGACAATTGCAGCTAGGAAACAAATGCATTTTTCTAATTCGTTACAAAAGTGAATATTATCCAGTTCTATCATCATATTGTATAAAATGATATATGCGTTTATTTGGGATAGTTCTTTTTGTATTTACGAGTGTTCAAAACATCCTTTTACACGAGTGTAACTGAACTTATTTGTTATTTCTATTGTAGTCCATCAAGTGCATGACAGTTTAACTTACCTGCCAACCTTTGTCAAAACTTGATATGGTGAACAGTAAGAAGACTTACACGTATTGGATAGGCAGTTATTTCATTCAGTTAAATGTTCTTCGTAGCAGGCGAGATGAACACTGCTCGGTCTTTCCCTAAGTTTACTACAGTGTTACTTTTTAAAAGAATCAATACGAGTGACATCATCGTTATTATGTCAGAGACATTTTCCTGACATGCACGTTATCGACTACGCTTAAAAGATTAGTTTTATTTTATGTATGTGATTGACATTACGCAAACCGTCTTTCAACCTAACGTTTTGTTGATCATGGCTATGTATTATCAATTCAATATGCCACGTGTCTCCAAATAAAACTTAGACGCATGACCAAATATGTCTATCATCACTATGACGTCTTGTCTCTTCACATTTCTCATTTTTCGATAATCTTAAAGTAAACCCCCATGGAAACTGAAGAAAAATAAAGCTAAAACGAATACAGCTAACTGCTTCAATGCCAGGGGCGTACTGACCACATGGAATAAGGGGAGATTTCCCATAAGGCCTAAGAGGAGACGGCTCATAGTTCCGACTTAACATATCTTGACACACACTAGGGTGTCGACGCCAAGTACATGATTTATTGCTGTTGGAGCTTAAAGGGCAATTATATCCATTTTGACATGCATGCTTTACTTTTGGATCACTTACGCAATAACTAAACACTAGAACTGCGGTAAGAATACGTTATGTACGTCCGATACAATAATATAATTATTGCATCACCAAAACACGATACGGAGACTGCAATTGTTTTGCTGGAACGTGCAGAAATTAATGTCGACAGATGTCATTTTTCGATTTCGACTCGCAGCCGATTGAGATAGCTCTATTGGCTGTGAGAGCTCAATCGTACGACGTTCTGAGCTGGCCACTACAATTATCGGCCAGCTAAGGCCGTCAGACGCTCGAGCTCTCACAGCCAATAGAGTTATCTAAATCGGCTGCGAGTCAAAATCGAAGAGTGCCATCCGTCGGCATTAATTTCTGCGCATTCCAGCAAAACAATGGCGGCCTCCATGTCGTGTTTTGGTGATGCAATAATTAAATTGTTGTATCGGACGTATGTAACGTATTCTTACCGCAATTTTTGTGTTTAGTTATTGTGTAAGTGATCCAAAAGTAAAGCATGCATGTCAAAATGGATGTAATTGCCCTTTACTTTTTAAGCGTAATTGTTAGTTGTAATTGTTGTCAGATGGTGGCTCACTAGCAGACTGTCTTTTAACTGTAACGAGCTTATACATGATTTCAGCATACTGATGTAAATTCTCCATGCGGTAGAAATATTTGGAAATCGTTGGAATCAGGTGTCTTGGGTCCAGTAACGAAGAATACCACAACATTAAAGTTTGGGAAGGTATCCTTTGTGGAGAAAACGTGCCTTCAGTAAAGTTGATTTGTGTTACTGGCTAGGTAGCTAGCTACTAGCTAATGTCAGCTCTTCTGTGTTAATTCTCATAGGGTATAAAAACACGTCTACAGCTCGTTAGGAAAAATTTGCGTATCTAAATTTTGGTACATCAGTAAAGAGTAGTATTTTGGTACATTTTTTTGCTCTTAGGGTTGTGAATGTTTGGAATGCCCTCCCCCTCCGTGTTGTTTCGGCCCCTTCTGCACCTTCTTTTAGACATCTGCTGGATGGTTTTGATTTTACGCGCTTCCTGAAGCGCCCGCTGTAAACTACTATACTGCTTACGGGCTGAAGCGCGAAGCATGACTACACTAAAATTATTTTTATTATTATTATTAAACTGTCCCGCCGTGTTTTTTTTATTATTATTATTATAAATATTTTTAAAATTGTAAATAGCTTTAATTTTACTTTTCATCTCTGTTTTTTAACTTTCACTACAACTGTTTCATGCATTTCATTGTTTTACCTTACGACTTCCAGGCTGGATGTTAGCGACCTTCCAGGGTCCTTTCCTGACCTGCGTGCAATTGCACCAAACTTTCTATTATTCTATTATTATTATTAGTATGGGGGAGTGCCTTTTCGTAAAATGGGGGTTACAGCTAGAAGCACGTGGCCCTGAAATGGCGCATAAATGCAAAATTATTGTTGTAACCATTGTTTGTATTGCTATCCAAAAGTCTATTATAAAATGCTTAAGTGTTATATGCGCACCGTTTCAGTGCTTTGTACCGTAACAATTCACTCGAGTTTTGAAACTAACTATTCTTGCAATTATTAAATTGTATGCTTCAACGAGATGGTAAATAAACTTACCTTGGTTGCTGGTTGGATTGGTTTTATGAGTTTTATATTATGTGATTTTTGAAAAGTAAAATATTATGTGATCAGTGAGTTTTATAGTATGTGATTGCTAAGGTATGTGAATACACCATGGTAACTAAACTACGGAAGTTGCAACAGAAAAGAGACTGGAATCTATCATTGCCAGGAATATTTGAAACTCAATGCGGATCGTGAGCACACGGTCCAGTCAAGTAGGTAAAAAGTATTTTTTTTTCCAAAGAAGTATGTCTTAGTAATGTGCCGAGTTTGATGGTTACTCTAGACATATGGTAGTGTGATGCCACCAAGTAGACGATCAGCCAAGTAGATGAGATTAATTGTGTCTGATTGAACAATTCCAGCTTCATTGCGTGATTGAAATTAACCTCGGGAAGAGCAACTGAAGAGGGATGCGCTGATTGAGTGAGCGAAGTGAACGAAAATCAGTGCTTGTTAGCCAGTGAGCATGTGAAACTTAAGCAAACTTAAGCATATGAAACTTGGGCATACAACAAACCAAACCGTGTCAATTTAGCTGACATTCGTAGGGGCTTAGTTCTGGAGGAGTAGACGTACACACATGCAAACAAACAAATCGTATGTTTTGAATGGTGTAGTACTGTAGATGACATGCGGGCATGCTGAAGCATGAAATGGACGAACTGTGAGCAACAACTGCAGTTAGTTTGCGACGAAATTATCAGTACATCGATTTTATGATGCTTTTGGAATCAAAGAAATTACGTGAAGCATGGATCGACGACAATGGAGCAAAGCGAATGATACGGCTAGTTATGGTCAATGCAAAAACTTTGTCAAAAACAACGCAAAATGCGCTGAATATAAGACTTCCGAATAGAGTGGGAGAGCCAAACTGAGTTAAGGGACGGGATGTGCCCTCACTTTATCTCTACAAGTAAAGACAGAGAAAAGGCCTTCCCCTCTGTCAGTTAAATTAACCCCAACAGCAGGGTCGTCTGCCCGCCAGTGTCGTATCGCAGAAAACAGGAGACTTACGTACACTTTGATGTCATTGAAAAAGATGTTAAATTGCTGAATTATAAAAAGATAAATGGAAATAATTTGAACAGCAAACAATCATACATACACAGAATAACGTAGTATATTAAAATATTTTAATACACTTCGTCAGAGTGGTACAACTCGGATGAGATTGACCAATGCTGTCCTTTTCGTTAGCTCCGTCAGTGGCTAGTCACGCCATTCTGACGAAACTCAAGCACAAAGGCAGCTTGCTAGTTTCTCTGCTTTGTTTATTTTAAACCATTTACAGGCAAGATGGCCTGATGGTGACTGTGACCGTATCATCAGGGACCAGAGGTTTCTGGTTCGATTCCAGCTTCCCCTGGTATTTTCCAGAAGAGAAGGGCCATGTAATGTCTCGTATTCATATCGATTGTAGCATGTAAAAGAACCTAGGAATTTCCGATGGGATTTACCTAGGAAAATTGCCTCTCTCCCCAACAGGTGCCATGGATAAAGCTGCGTATGCGTTAAATACTGAAATTAAAACTAAAGATATGTTTTAACTACGATAATTTTGTCTTAAAAGGACACGATGTGGTTTCGTGCGTTGTGGGGAAACCTGCCACTGTGCGAAGTTCCCAAGTTGCCTGCTGCGCCAAAATGTTGATTTGCTTTCAATGGGAAACACGGGTGGAATGGTTAAAAACACAACACGAATATTAGCAAAATACGGAAAATCTACACCTTATTGGTATCAAAAAATGTTTAAATGTATAAAATATGGATGTAAGCCTTAGGAAACGTTAAGCTTTAAGCAACAGATATTAGAAATAGGCACGTAAGCCATCAACGTCCTACTAATATGTGTAAAAGAATCTCCAGCGTCCCAAAAAACAAGTTGGAGACTCTTTTACACGTATTAGTGCAACGCTAATGGCTTAAATGTCTTTTTCTAGATACTTTTTTTTGGGGGGGGGGGGGGGGGTTGGAAGTGTGGGATGGGTTACTTCACCGCAGCCAGCATGGGATATGTACGTTGTCCTGTGTAGAAATGCACGCTGCTCGGCACGCAAGATGCATATATATCTGTAGAGTCCCATCCGTCCTTTCTAAATATTCTCGTACGTCTGTATGGTTACGCAGGACCATAGGGCATTTAAGCCGGGTCAACAACGAAATAGTCCCATCGTTGGCACGACTGTTTAAGCACTATTCGATGAAACTCGAGTGGTGGGGAACGAATTCGGGAGGTTATTTTATAATAGGCACGTTTTGTTAATGCTCTAACGAATTCAAATTAGTGTCGGTAAATTTACGTTTAACGATGAAATGCCACTATGTCATCATTATAATACTAATTACACCATTATAATATTAATTACAAAAAAAACGTCAAGTGTGCCCCCAAAAAAAGGTTATATGACGGCAGTTTCTATTTACTTGTGAAAATGTACACGGACAAAAATTAATGATATGAAACTGAAATGAGCAAATGCACAACTGAGGAAATTGTGTCTGTTTAAGTGCTGTTGTGCTTCATCAAATTGATAAAGCACAATAGCACTTTAAGCAGTAGCTATCTTCAAGTTTTCATTTAACATCCAAAGTATTATTCGATGCGATTAACTTGGCTAATACATTAACCTTAGCGGCCTTACCCTGGTTATATGAAAAAACTACTTTCAAAGGCAGACCGTTTTTGGAAACTTGGCGGCTTCTCTTATACCAGTTTTGGTTTTAGGTGGATATCACAACTTTCATAGGCCTGTGAATACAAAGAATCCCACGGTGTGATCGTCACATGTACCTTTTTGTCTGGATGTATTTTATGTCTATAAATTTTCTCATTCATAATTTTCACAATTGCCATTGCCCAATTAGCTGTTACGTCAGCTAAATTGACTCGGTTTGGTTTATTGTACGCCCTAGTTTCACATGCTTAAGTTTCCTTAAGTTTCACATGCTCACTGTCTAACAAACACTGATTTTCGTTGGCTTCGCTCACTCAATCAGCGCATCCCCCTTCAGTTGCTTTTCCCGAGGTTAATTTTAATGACGCAATAAAGCTGGAATTGCTCAATCAATCACAATTAATCTCATCTACTTGGCTGATCATCTACTTGGTGGCATCACACTAGCATATGTCTAGTGTAACCATTAAATTCGGCACATTACTAAGACATACTTCTTTGGAAATAATTACTTTTTACCTACTTGACTGGACCGTGTGCTCACGATCTGCATTGAGTTTCAAATATTCCTGGCAATGATAGATTCCAGTGTCTTTTCTTTTGCTACTTCCGTAGTTTTTTATTTTTCATTTTATTTCAGATGATACAAAGTACCGGACTACTTGTTTGTACCAGCAACTACAATAATTGACATATGGATAATAACAACAAATATAAAAGTATAATACAAATACAAACAAAAATAAAGTAAGGAAAAAATAAAAGAATACTCATCCTAACAAAACAATCCATCAAAATGTGTAGCCATGTACTTAGTTGTTAAATTGCTTATTTGGGAGTACGGTTTTGACTTTAAATTTTAGTTGAATAAAGGATGTAATATTTCTGAAGTCTTTCGGAAGCTGATTTGAAATTAGTGGAACATAATAACTCTGTAGATTTGGTCCATACTTATTTCTCCATAATGGAAGTTTTCTTTTAATGGAGGTATCCCGCAATTTACTGTTTATGATTTTATTTCTAACAACCCTTTCGTTTTCATAATATTTTTTTATTATCACAGTATAGGCCTGTAACGATGTGATATCTAAAAGATTTAAATTTTGTTTATTATTTTTAATCTTTAATTTTTTCATTTTATCTTGAAACAGTGTGCGAATTATTTTATTTTGAGCTTTCTGTAGCCTTTGGTGGATTGTTGTATTCGCAGTGCTGTATACTTCAATGCTATATCTTAAATGCGATTCAACTAAGGCAATGTAGATTAATTTCTTATTTTGAAAATTTTGAATTTTTTGCAGGTAATATAAGCTAGGCATTAATTGTCTTATTTTCTTAAATAACTCATTTATGTGGACTTCGTGTTTCCAATTTTTGTCAAGCCAAAACCCAAGATATTTGGCCGAGTGTACTTTTTGAAAAGGTAGACTAACTTTAAGTTCCTTATCTTTTTGGTTGTAGTACAGCAGAATGTTCAAAATTCTGGTAATTTTCATTTTAGTTGTAATTTCCAAAAAGACAGTTTTATTCTTGCTTATGTAAACTTCATTTTCCCAACACCACTCCTGGATAGCATCAAAATTTCTCTGCAATTTTTGGACCATTTTTTCATAATTAAAATGGCTAGCAAACAGACAGATATCATCTGCAAACAAGATTAACTGGTTCCCTTCTTTGTCAATATCATTTATCTAAATTAAAAATAGAAATGGTCCCAAAACAGAACCCTGTGGGACACTTTACTTTATTCCCTTGCAGTCGCTATGTTTGTCGCCAATCTTGGTTACACTTGTCCTATCTGTTAGATAACTTTTCAGAATGCCAAATATTTTCCCTCTGATCCCATATTTTTCTAGTTTAGTGAGTAGTATGTGTCTATCTATGGAATCAGAAGCTTTCTTCAGATCAATGAATATTGCCCCAACATATTTGTTATTATTTAAAGCCTCACACACTTCATCATTCAGAAATTTTAAAGCTTTTGCAGTTCCTTTATTTTTTTGAAACCCGTATTGTTTATCTGTTATAATATTAAAGTTTGTCAAAAACCCTTGAAGCTTTATAGCAAAAAATTTTTCCATTACTTTATTAATGGATGGCAGGATAGCTATCGGTCGGTAATTTTCACATTAATCCTTGTTACCTTTTTTATAAATGGGTTGCAAAATTTGTTTCTTTAATTTGTCAGGCCAAATTTCAGTGTTGATTATTCGTCTAATTAGGATGCATATAAATTTTGCACTGTTTCCTGAAGTCAGTTTAAAGTTTTCAAGCAGAAAACCATCTGATGCCAAGGCTTTTGTAGCTTGGATTTCCCCAAGAATGCTTATAATTTTTAATTCATTAGCATAATCAATAAACACAGTTTCATTTTGGTTCCCACCTTGGTTTGAACTATTTTTTTTGTTTTTGGTTTTTCCTGTTGTGAAACGTTTTTAGTTTGTCTGCTTGATTTACAAAGGTTTCATTAAATTTGTTAGCCTATTTTCATTAAGTCCTTTGATTTAAAGTGCTTTTTAATGTCATCACCTATGCTATTTTCTCTTTTACCAGTTATTTTATTTATAGTAGTCCACACATGCTTATTATCTTTTTCTTTCTTTGAAATAATATTTTTGTAAAAATTTTGTTTATCTTGTCTTAGCTTCTGTGTAACTTCTTTTTTTTAGTTTCTTATACTCAGATTTAAGGTTTTCGTTTACCGCCTTTTGCCTTTTTAATCTTCTCCACAATTTATTTTTGTTGTCAATTAAGTTAATAGTATTTTCAGTAACCTAAGACTTTAGTTTGCATTTTTTCTTACTGTTTCTTACTGTTTAGTTACCATGATGTATTCACGTACCTTAGCAATCACATACTATAAAACTCACTGATCACATGATATTTTACTTTTCAAATATTACATAATATAAAACACATAGAACGAATCCAACTAGTAACCAAGGTTTATTTACTATGTCGTTGAAGCAAACAATTTATAATTGCAAGAATAGTTATTTTGAAAACTCGAGTGAATTGTTACGGTACAAAGCACTGAAACGGTGCGCATATAACACTTAAGCATTTTATAATAGACTTTTGGATAGCAATACAAACAATGGTTACAACAATAATTTTGCATTTACGCGCCACTTCAGGGCCACGTGCTTCTAGCTGTAACCCCCATTTTACAAAGAGACACTCCCCCATACTACTCTTTACCAGTGTGCCAAAATTTAGATACGCAAATTTTTCCTAATGAGCTCTAAACGTGTTTTTATACCCTATGATAATTAACACGGAAGACCTGAAATTAGCTAGTAGCTAGCTAGCCAGCCACTAACACAAATGAACTTTACTGAGGGCAAGTTTTCTCCACAACGGACACCTTCCTAAACTTTAATGTTGGGGTATTCTTCATTACTGAACCCAAGACACCTGGTTGCAATGATTTCCAAATATTTCTGCCGCATGGGGAATTTACACCAATATGCTGAAATCATGTATAAGCTCGTTACAGTTAAAATACAGTCTGCTCGTGAGACACCATCTGACAACAAGTACATCCGCGCTCAAACAATTAAAATCCAATAGCAATAAATCATTTACTTGGTGGTGACATCGTAGGCCAGGGGCGCCTCTACCATTAAAAAAGTGAGGGGGCCAAATGCTGGCAGTTGCGTAAATAACGAGAGCCCCCCCCCAAAAAAAAAAACCAATACAAGCCGAGGGGCATAGAAATCATTGGAAAATTCTAAATTCTCTATTTTCTTCAAAACTTTTTTTTCAATAAAGCATACATTACGTAAAGCAAAAAAAGTAATCTCAATAAAAATAAAGTGGTCGTACGTTTTGTAGCAGGGGGTGTCAACGGGGGGTGGGGGAGCGCTAGAATTTACCCTCTCTCCGTAAAATATGTATACAACTACGACTGAATGCTACTAAGTCAGAGTCACTTCAGTTGATTCCACATCTCATGACTTGAATGAAGCGTAAGGGCATAACGGTGGTTTGCTGTACTATTATTCCTAGTTTATGATTTTTGCTGATAGCTTAATTTCCAATTTATTTTTATAGTAAGTCATAGTCGCGGGTGAGGAGGGAGATAGCGACTGATTGTGTGTACACCGCTAGAAGTAGGCAATGTAGAGTTGGCCACGATAAAGTATTGCCAGACTTTTTATTCCAATATTTATCACATCTTTACTAAAATTAATGAACATTTCAGGTTGTATTATAAGACGTATAGAAATGAACATCGCACATTGTTACTCAATTTAAATTACTTTTTAGAAGATTTAACTAATAACGCAAGTTTCACTTACGAAACTGGCACGTTGAATACATAGGTTTTTCTTTAAGTAGTTTCGCTTAGTGCAAAGCAACTATCGTGTTCAATTCGTGTGCTCCGCCACGTTGCGTGCTTTTGTTCCGAATCTAGTGTTATTAATGTATTAATAAAAACAGAAATTAAAATGCCAAACCAACGTTAAAATGAAGAGATAACTAAAAAAAAACTTCTATCTCCCGATTTCTTAAAACTCAGGGGGCTATTATTGATCCCAGCAAAAAGTGGTGGGGCCATGGCCCCCCTGGGCCCCCCCCCTCCCCCGGCTCCGCCCCCTATGTTAAGTCGGAAAAATAAGCCCTCTCCTCTCAGGCCTTATGGGAAATCTGCCATGGCATTGAAGCAAGTTAGTTGTATTCGGTTAAGCTTTATTCTAATTCACTTTCCATGGAGAAATGTGAAGAGACAAGACGTCATAGTGATGGCTTACATAGTCAGGACTTGAGTGTACGTTTATTTTGAGACATGTGGCGTATTGAATTGTTAATACATATCCACGATCAATAAAACGTTAGGTTGAAAGACGGTTTGTGTTATGTCAATCACACACATAAAATAGAATAAATCTTTTAAGTGTAGTCAATAACGTGCATGTCAGGAAAATGTCTCTGACATAATAACGATGATGTCACTCGTATTGGTTCTTTTAAAAAGTAGCGCTGTGGTAAACTCGGGAAAAAACCCAACAGTGTTCATCTCATCTGCTACGAAGAACATTTAACTGAATGAACTAATTGCCTAGCCAATACTAGTAAGTCTTCTTACTGTTCACCATATCAAGTTTTGACAAAGGTTGGCAGGTAAGTTAAACTGTCATGCGCTTGATGGACCTATAATAGAAACAACAAATAAGTTCAGTTACATTCGTGTAAAAGGACGTTTTAAACACTCGTAAAAACAAAAAGAACTATCCCAGACCCACTCATGTTGCATTTTCTACAATAACATGATACAACTGGATAATATTCACTTTTGTAACTTATTAGAAAAATGCATTTGTTTCTTAGTTGCAATTGTCACGCAATGGTCAGAATCTACCGGATACTTGAATATGTATATTTTTTGGAGACTACATATTTACTTTTTATGGAAATTTCTTCTTTTGGGAGAGCAATTAAAACATCAGCATGAAATAATTACGTTCGACCTGTAGCTGAATTAGTGACGCTAGCGGCCAAAACAATAATAATTGTTGCAACAGTGGAATTTTTTATAATACTTCTTTAATATTGTTCTTCCTTAATATATGTTGGAAAACAAAAAAAAGAACTCGTTGGATGCTTAAGGTAAGGTTAACTGACCCTAAGTCAAAACAGCAAGAAACACAAATATACTTTCCTGTAAAGTTTCAGATACTGCAGTATTGCTGTACTGCTTAGTCCACGTGAAACCTTACCGCTGCATTCAAATGTTTTTATCATTTGTTCTTTTGCACTCGATAGCTCGTCTAATGATTGGTGCATTCTACTTGGGTAGGCATGTGCATGGAGCTTTGATTTTAAGAAACGTGCCACCAGTCGGGACATTGATGCGTAAATTAATTTATTGACACGCAGGTTTTGTTGGCGAATACATGGAGGTGTACTTAAGTAAACCTAAAAACAGAGGTGTGTAAGCAAAATGTGTGCTCCAACACCTGTTTTTATGTTTTAATCCTTGAAGACGAGCCCCGTGTAAGGGCAGAAATACTGCTGTTTTTATTAATTGTGCCTTATTGTCATTACATGGTGTCGACCAACAAACCCTGTACAGTATTTTTCTAGCATACGTCCATCACCGTACGTATTGTTATGTTTTTTCTTCTTCAATGTTGTGTTGGTTTCTTTTACAAAACTAATCCAAAAAAAATAAAGAGAAATGTAACTGCAGTGAGATGATGTAAAGAAACAAGCGTAGCATGCGGAGATTGAAGTGAAGTTCAATGTGCGGCCACACGATAACACGTGGAATTTTTACATGATGATGGAGCCGCACACTGGGCTTTACTACAGTCTCCACATGCTACGACGGGTATTTCTTTGAATCCGAATAAAACTTAAGTCGTCTGAATATAGCCAGTTTTTTCTCTGCACCCAATCTCCCTCACACAAAGAGCTCTTCATCTGATTTAGTAAATAGGAATGCTATGTACAAGTATTGTTTGGTTATATGGGTTGTTTGGTTGTTACTTCAAGTTGTTTAATAAATCACTTTGGCGGAATCTCGAAAGCAATTACGTGGTGTAAATGGTTGGTAAAAACGGTAGCTGTGCCAAATTTCAGCTAACAGGGCCAGTAGCATACGTAGGAATTTTGTTGGGAGGTGGAGGCAGGAGAAAAACAAATGGAAATCAAACTTGGGTCCTAAAATAGGCTAGGGAGTAGCTAGGGAGGGGGGAGGTTGCTTTAAGTCATGTGGATCCCTGAAAAACAAACTTATTTTCAGCAATTTCGTGTCTCTGAAATGTTTACGTGCATATTTTCAGAATTTTTCAATTGCAATAAAAACCTTGTTTGTTTTTTGCCAGATTCGACTCTTCTAGTCATTGGGGAAGGGCTTTGGTTCCCTTTGTTCTCCCTCAACCCTACTTCCGGTAAGCTGCTGAATAGGGTTCAAGGTACAGCTGATTCAGTTTTCCGCAAACTTTCAGTTTTACTACACGCAAATCATTTCAGGATAACTTTCTACTGTTGAAGATTTGTGCAGATGGAACTAGCTTATCTATCTGCCTTAAGCCTAGGAAAAAAAATGAAAATGGTTATAATTATTCGACTAGCCGCGGCGTAACAAAAGAAGTGACTCGGGGTGACATCTATAGCCAACCCTGATCTCAAGACTGGAGATATAGAAAAAAGTCCTCAGATATTTTCGGGTACAAAACTGAGGAAAAACTTTGAAGGCAAAAACGAAAGATACTCAGATTTTTCAGGCACGAAACGGGGGGTGGGGTGCAGACGAATTATCCCTCTACCCCCCTCCTCCTTCCAGACAGTGAGTTTGTACCCCTGTGACCGACTTTGCCGTTTTTCCCCTGTAGCCTAAATTTTGATTTTAGGTTTTAGTATTTATTTGGGCATCGAGCACGGCATTCTGTATAAAAAGAGCTTTAAAAAGGCATAAAATTGGGTGCGTCTTAACAAAGTGCCGTAAAAAAATTGCTTCTACCGACTGACCCGAGTTTAAATTTAATTGTAATGACAGCTAAACTTTTTCCTCTTAGGCCTTACGTCTGCTACTACTATTTTACCTCAGAACTAAAAATAGTTCTAACTCATTTGCAATTTAATTTCTTCTCTACCTTTGGTTTGTTCATCGCCCTTTCTTGAGGTAAACGCAGGATAAACCTTGTTGTCGATCCAATTCTCGTTTTGCCAATTTCTTTTCAGTTACTTTGCATTTACTTTATGGGGTGAAGAAATTTGTGTTCTTCGCCGGCCATTTTAGTGGGGTAGAAGTAGGAGGGAAATACGATATTGAGAGACATACCCACATACCCCTACAGGATTGATCAGCAGCAGTTCAGGGGATTAGCGGCGTACCACAGGGCTCCGTTTTGGGCCCATTGTTGTTTGTGGTCTACTTAAACGACTTATCTTGTAATCCATCATATGTCTGTAATTCAAAGTTTGCAGACGATCTTAAGATCCATAAGGCAGTTATTGACATTGATGATGGTGAGTTATTGGACCTTGAGATTGACTACGTTTCCAGTTGGTCGGCCATGAGGCAACTGCCAATTTCTTCAACCAAATGTCAAATTATGCATATTGGAAATTCAAATTCAGGGACATCTTATTATCTTGATAATAGCCCTCTTCCTTCGGTCAGCTCAACTAAAGATCTTGGGGTTTGTTTTTGTGATGGACTTAAGTTCTGCCTGCACTTTCGCAAAATTACTGCGTCGGCATATGTGCGCGTAGCTCTGGTTAACAGATGCTTTTCATCTGGTTACCTCGAAATCAAAGTTTGGCCTTTCAAGGTCTATGTCAGACCAATTTTGGAGTACGCTAGCCCCGTTTAGTCCCCTTACTTGCTTCACGACATTGATGCGGTAGAGTCAGTCCAGTGACGGTTTACCAAGGCATTGCCTGGATTGCGCAACCTGTCATATGGAAGGCGTCTGCAGATGCTTAAACTTGACCCACTCGAACCACGCAGAATCAAAATTGATCTTATTCTTACTTACCAAATTATTCATGAATTAGTTGGAGTAGATTTGCCTCTTTTTGACCTGTCGGAGTTAAATCGTACTACAGGTAATTCCCTGAAGCTTACGGTTCAACAATCACATTTAGATTGTAGGTGTAGCTTTTTCGCGTTTCGTGTGGTTAAGATTTGGAATTCTTTACCAGACGAAATTGTCACCTCGCCCACGATTCATATATTTCAAAGCTGCGTCAGCTCGTTTAATCCAGAAATTTTTATGCATCGGTCGTATCCTCTGAGTTGAATATGTAATCTTGCATATAATTACGCTCTTCATATGTCTGCTTCCACGCCATTAATGATTGGCTGCCTGTTAGTGACCCTCGGTCCTTGCCTGACCTGTTGCTATTGCAACAAAGTGTTTTATTTTTTAATTATTCATTTTTAGGTGGTGACAATTCCCATTTTGCGGATGCTTTTGTTTTTAGTACTTATCATAACCATACTTTGTTTTATATAACGATGCTTTTTAACCGTCTCATTTGTTCATCTGCATTTTATTTTTTACTTGGGCCGATTTTTCTACTGCATTATAGTGAGGAAAGCACCAAATTTGGCAAAGATGCTAATTTAGGTATACTGATAAAAAATGATAAAGGGCCAACTGAATTTCTCAAACCGGGAGTGAAAACTCAAAGTGTCTATTTTAAGCCATAAGCCTAAACAAAATATAGCCATGAAACAAAACAAAGTGTTCAAAATCTGGCACGTGATATCTTAATACTACGCTGCACACTTTAGAATATGACAGGCCTGACTGAAATGTATCTTAAGGGCTGAAACGTAGGACAAATGGTCAAATTTTGGACACAAAATTACATTTTGGCATTTTCTGCGAAACCGTTGCCTTTACATAAAAAAAAAAACATGCCTGAAAATAATTAAACGAAATTGAATTTAGAGCCTTTTTGCCTACATAAAATATTTGCCAGGTTCAATGGTTTGGTTAGAAATTGCTTAAATATTATCTGAACAGTGGCTGCGCTTCTTTTTTTAATTCATAATGACTTTAGAAGCTGAAGTGCTACTGTGCCATTATTAATCCCCGAAATATACGTAGATAAGTTCATCCAAAAATTGTAGATGTTCTTTATTCAATAATGCCAGCAAAAATATTTTACTGTAAATATAGACTAAGTCATAACTGCTGTTAAGTAATGATGTAGGGCATAATCATTTGGACATAGCTCTGTCCCAATAAGTTAAGTTTATAAACACGTGTCAAAAATGAATAAACTTCAGTCTTTCAGATGAGACTAGTTACATAATTTCTGTAAATTAGAAATGGTGTAGTAAAAATTAAAAGTTAAGAGTCGGCGGAAAAATGAACATCATTGTAGCAGACAATCAGCTGTAACTCGCGTGTTAGTTACAAGAAAACCGTTTTATTGTACTTATTGGCAAAATACATCCTTCCCTAATACCTGCAAACATTGATTTCTCACTCAAACTCATACACCACATTATCATTACTCTATACTGATAGTGAGGACATCGTATGCATGATCAATATGGAAAAGTAGCCCATTCCTATTTACTTCACCGGCATGACGATGCTCGACTCCTCGACATTTGGGGAAAGAAGAGAAAAATTAGTTTTGCCTCCACCTGAGTTGTCAAGAAAATTTAGCTGTTAAAATGTATTTTCAGACATGCCCTTGCCAGGCTATGAGATAATCTCACCCTTCACGATGTTGTGTGGGTATACTTGGCTCGTCCTATTCCACTTTATGGCTGATCGGATAAGCATATCTATTCTTAAGAGAGTAGTAGCTTTCAGACACTCGACTGACGTATTGTGGAATTTCGTCATTTATGACTTGCATTGATAAATTAAGTGACCTTTTCATCAGAACCAAGTTTGTCTGTCCTCTGCTTTCCTCCTCATCTTCGTTAGTCACCAGGCATCTTCATCCACCTCCTTGCACTCTTAAAGCAACATAGATGGGAGAAGGATTCTCGACCCATATTAAGCAACAATCAACTTTTCCTGTCTCCAAAGTTTATTGGCGGACAAGGTCTCAGAGCACAACAGTATTCAGAAGATTTTCAAAATTCAGGTTACTACGCCTACATGGTGACATCACGTTTCGCATAATCCCGTTTCTCATAATCGTGATTTGTATATTCCAGTTTTGTATAATCCTGTTTCACATATTTTGAAAACATTTGTCCGTTTCGTATAATCCAGTTTCGCATAATACTTTGTAATAATTAATAATGTTTTTAAAACTCACCAATGGTTTTTCTTTAATTCGTAAAATATCTATACATGGAACTATACAACACGTTGTAGCTGTAAAGAGACGTAAAAGTTTATACAACTGATGTACTGCGTGCCCGTAACTTCACCGGCATTGATTCGCTTCTTCATGATTAGATTTCGTTCGTTTATCATATGACACTTAGCTTGAACGTGTTTATGTTCAAGGCCTTGCCAGAGGCACCATAGAATTCGTCATTCGTCAGTACAGTTGTGATACGGTCATTACAATTTTTTTTTACATTTCTAGTAATTCACAGCTGGTTGCGAATGTTTTCTACTGCTGAACTGATACACAAACTCATCACGAACCACTTTCTTTCCTGCACTTTTAGTTGCAACGAACTCCATTCCAGACCAGATAAAGTGCCCACTGTAAACTGGGACTTTTATGTGAAAGGGAAATATGCAAAGAGAAGTCATTGGAGTGGTTTATGGATAACGGAAGAGTACCGTTTCGCATAAATTAATCCAATAACAAGTGTTATGCAAAAAAAAGATTATAAAGACGCGATGTAGCCACATATTTGGCCTGACATAGAATGACTTCTCAGTTTCAAACAACTGTGTGAAGATCATACTATCCTTCAATCTTTAAAGATGCTTGCAGCTTACATGTACATAGCTATATCATTTTTTTTTCTCTGCTGGAATATAGTTACCACACCACTCACACTATGTGTCATACAGCTTTACAGGGTTTTATGTCAATCTGAGTCTGCACAGATGGGCTAGTTTCTTTTCAGACAGGATCTGACCTCCCTTCAGCTACAAGCAGCGACACCGAAAACCTGTGATCTATATTTATCTTATCACGAGCTACATAAAATGGGTCCCAACCTTTAGGAAACAACGAAGAATCTGCAGATTCACAGACAAACTGGTTCTTTGTCAGTTTATGGAACACTGCATAGAAAAGGTATTTTGTGACCGCTTTAGCAGTAAAACTTTATACACCCAAGGATCTGGCTTCTCATTCTTAGTATTTAGACCTTTGTGCTAATACATATTTCCCCAAATACATCTTCCTTCCTTCAGCAGTAACATATCTACACGTAAAAAACTTCAGACAAAAGAGCAGTCAGATTCTTCAGATTTCAGATACTGCGGAGTATACATTTTATCAGGAAATATCAGGAAAGTCTCGTGCTAAACATTTTAAGACCACCACAATTCTTTCTCTGCAATGACTGTTCAGCAGGAGGTTCTGACTTCCCCATCTTAAAACACCCATGCTTAGTTCCTGGTTTATTATCGATATTTGCACACAACCGAGAAAGAATCTGACTCCTCCTTTGTCTTTATGAAGATTCTGGCTACACAGACAAGGTTTACCACCTACTTACCTTGTTAACACTTGCAAATGTAATATGGCTCATCCTTCTATCTAGTCTGAAGACATAAGTAGGACGATTCTGCTCCTTAGTGCTGGTGTGACTTTACTCTTGCCTTCAGGATCTGAGTCTTCTTCATCCATTAGGCAGCCATAATGGAAGATCTGGGTCTCCTTGAACAGTTAGACAACTACAAAACAGGATTTGGGTTCATCTTGAGCCGTATAGCTAGCTACAATACAGGACCTAGGCATTATTCAGCCGTTAAGCAGCTGTAACACAGGAGCCAACTCTTCTTTAGCATTTAGGCAGCTACAATGCAGTACTCGGATTTTCTGAGCCATTAGGCAGCTACTGGAGCTTTAGCGATAAGGCAACTATAATAAAGATCCAGGACTACTCCATCAATTAGGCAGCTACAATACAGGATAACGGGGCTAACTTTAGCTGTACAACTAGTTACAACACAGGATCCTTGTCCTATTTATCCATTAAGCAGCTACAATACAGGATATGGCTCTTCTTTAGCTGTCCTCTTATGCCATTAGGCAACTACAACGTAAGATGAGGATATTATTCAGCAGTAAGGATCTCTACAGGATTATATAGCTCTTTCACAGCCGTATAAATGCAATATATAAATCTGACAACGTCCTTACTGGTTTGATTTTTGGTTGGTGATGGAGTTTAATGTTCCTTTGAGCTTATGAGTTACGTCACAGACAAGTTGAACCATCGGGTAGAAACTCCTACTATTGCAGTGAAACTGGTCTAAAGGCTTGTCCCCATTGATTGCATTGCCTCTCCGACTCCGTCACGGCTCTGTTTTTTGCTTTATAGCTCTTTTTTTGTAGACAATTTTGGTCCTAAGATATTTTCATGCCTGAGCAGCCATTTCCGTGATATACTGTAAAAGCCAATTTCGGGTGCCATGATTCCAAGATGGCTGCAATACCTCCACACTCTTCGGCACCGTTTATTGGCAGAATTATTGTATCAATAAAAAAAATGAAATGGATGAACCTTTATTGTAGAAAATTATATGCTCTACATTTTTGGACTGAACATATTTTTTGCCCGAGCAAATGTTACTAAAATATATTGAAAAACCGATTTTGAGTGCCTTGTTTCCAAGATGGTGGCATTAGCTCAATACTAAAAGCTGGGGACTTTTAGTATGATGAACCTGAAACCATTACGAACATCTGTTCCAAAAACCTGCTTATTATGAATTATTCTACGATTCCACCTAAATTTCGACTAATTTAACTGGACTATTTCCAAACGGTGTGTACGGTGTAAAAAACAGTTGGAGCTACTGGCAAAGCCTTACTGTTTACCAATACAATACCTGCTGTTTGACTCTAATAAACTATAACACTAAGTTATTGTTAAACAATGATAATAAGGTATTGTAAAGCAATAACATTAAAGTATTGTAAAACAATAACAATAAGGTATTGCAAAACGATAATAACATGTTCTATTGTTATTGTTTAACAATACCTTATTGTTGAACAGTAACAAACTTACTGTTTAACATTAACATTTCTACTGTTACTTGGTTATTATGTCCTATTGTTATTTTCACCACGATGGCCTAGGTTTTATTTTTTAAAAAGAGCCTAGAGACTGTTAGTATGGGTCTTTGTTTATATTTAAACCAAACGAGAATCCACGAAACTAATGCAGTGATAAGTCGTTACTGCAGATTTTGAGGATTGCATGGGAATAGTACAGAACAGAAAAGTACAGGTTACTATCGGTCTTTTTCTGTAGATTCGTTAACCTCTTTTAAATGAATAACAGCAGTTCGGTTGAACCGGAAATGAAACTTATAAAACTAAGAAAAGATATATTCTTTTGGAATTCAAAAGACACAAAGCGGTCAGCAGTTGAAAAACTGTTATATGTCGCTCGTATCGTTTGAAATACCACGTTTTTGGAAATTAGGAGAAATTTTTTAATGATAATGCTTTCAATGAAATGTTGCTGTGCAACTGTAGATTTGTTACTTACAGTTTCGCCAAACTCAGTCGTATGACGATTCGAAGGAGTCAATCAACAAACTTTCCAAAAACATTTAGTCAATAACGAGATCCTCGGGGAGAGTTTCAAAGAAGCATGTAAAGACTATAATTTATGATGCATTGATTATATAAATACGTTCTGAGCTACGGTAAACGTCAATTTATCAGGAAAGGCATGTGATGATTTGTGATACCTGTAACATAAACACATGCTCACAGAAAATTTCTTTGAAACGTATTCAATAATGAACAGTTCGGGTGAAGACCTCCAGAAACTACAGTACGTTTAAAAATAGATGATTGTATATTGACTTTTTTTTGAAAACCTCGCTATATTAAACTAAGAAAGAAAAACAGTCTTAATATGGCCTGCCAAATGGTATACATTTAACTTGAACTAACTGGCCATCCAACAGTAACAGGTTAATTTCACTACAGCAATAAACAGAAAAGTCTTGGCAGGTAAACTACCTTCGTATATTATTACAAGACGAGGATTGCTTTTAAACATTTCTAAACAAAAAAGAACAATCTAAAACCAATGCATGCAGCATTTTAAACAATATTAGAATGTAAATGGATAATTTTCAGTTGGTAACGTTACATTTTATACATGTTATATTAAAATAGAAGTGAGTAATTTTCATTTTAGGTTACATTACTTGGTACAAGTTTCTGTTGTCAGTCACTGTCTGAATCTAATGGATGTTTGATAACCATAGCAATTACTCATAAAGACTTGGCAGATAAGTTACATTGTGACGCCCATGACGGGCCTGAAAATGATTAAACATACAAATTAAGTAGCACTCGTATATAACAATAAGAGGGGTTTAGAACACTCATAAACACAAAAAGGATTAATCCAAAAGCTTTGGCTACACCATTTTATACAATATAACTGGGTAAATTTAATTTTTGATAACGTTACTTGCCACTTGCCATCAGTGTGGTGTCACTAGCATTGCGATGCAACTGTCTGTTAGTAACGATGTTAAAATCATTCTTGTCCAATATTCAGAGGTTATATTGGATGAATTAACCGTGGTACTTTTTTAACTCCGTGATAGCCAGGTCAATCGTGGGATTGAAAGTGGATTTCACTTGCTTTGGAGACGACGATGCTGACCACTGGGCAGTTGCTGCTCACTTTGCTCGGAATCCCTGAGGATCCCTTACAAAGCTCACGGTGTGCGTGGGGACGTTCAGTCATCTGTTGCCACCTTGCAACTGTATGAATTGGGGTTAAATATTTAGTGGAAATGGTTAGTTTAAGGCTAAAACAAAGTAGCCTACTGTTGTAGTAATTTTTTATTGTTTGTTATCGCCTTCCACAACATGGCGTACGTGTACGCAAGTAATAAAATATTTAAGTGCCGCGACGAAAAGCAAGCTTCGTGAGAACTTCACTGGGAACTTCACTGCACTGTGACTGAGATTTGCACTAATGACCAATCTGTCAGCGTGGCATTAAGTTTCAATCCGTCTCCCTACCTAGGAACCCAAGTGATGTGAGCAAAGTACAGCTGAGCTGTTAGAGGCCTGGCCTGCGAGCCAAGAAGATACAAGGTAGAATTGCATCACCAACCTATGTAAAAATGGGACTTTATCAAGGGACCCCATTGGGTGTACATACGGAGTGGAAAGGATCGAAGATTTATTCTTCCCACTAGAAATTTGCTTTTGGGCAAACATTAACCGCACAATCTTGATCATAAAACAGATATTTTGGTGAATAATTTCAATAAAAAAGACAGAAGGCTGTATTAGCAGCCAGATCCTATACCAAAAGTTAGTGTGCGACCAATTAAAAGTAAATCTTGTGCCATCTAGGTGTAACCAGGCTGCTAAGACACGAGTGTATCAAGGTTCGCCGTCCTTACGTAAGCCCATAAGCTTCCATGATAAATAGCAAACTTTGATTTGACATTGACCAACAAAAGTCGATATTTCAGGTCATGTCATAACTATTTTGCTTCCATAAAAATTGTAAAGACAGCAACGGGACCATTTAGCCTCCAGAGCATGGGCGTTTGTTGTTGTTGTTGTTGTTGTTCTTGTTGTTGTTGTTGTTGTTGTTGTTGGGGCTCATTGCCATTACCTGGAGATCTCACCAATGAACCGTCCTTTTGAACAATGTCTTGGACCTTTTGAACACATTTTAATGTGACTGCAATGTTCTTGTCGTTCTTCTCTTCTTCTTCTTGGGGAAAATTTTGCACTCACCAAAAGATCGAACAAAGGAACCGATCTTCAATTTTTATAGCTTCAAATACAGGCATTAACAAGGACCTTTTGAACGTTATTTTAAGGTGACTACAAATTATTGTAGTTGCCTTTCTTTTTGTTGAGTGAATTTTTCTCTCACCTAGCAATTGAAGTAATGAACCTAGCAATTGAAGTAATGAACAAATTTTCAATTATTGTAGCTAAAACACAGGTATGAAGAAGGGCGAAGGCCTGTTGAATGCTATTTTAAAGCGACTACCACATTCTAATCGTTGTTGGTCTTCTTGTTGGGGAAACTTTGCTTTCACCTAGATATGGAACCAGTGAACCGACTTTCACTCTTATACCTTAAAACGCAGATATTAAAAAGAACCAGAGTATTTCAAAACTATTTTGTTGGGACTGATCTCGTGTCAAAATTCTTATTATTTAATTTATCTGAAATATATCAAAGAAAAAAATAACAGAAATTGACTGAATTTTGATTTTGTGTTTGCTTGTCTGTTTGTGTGTGTATGTGTTTATTCTCTTTCACATCAACAGACGACTTTAGGCAATATAAGTCCCAGAGCACACTGGAAACATTGTGAAGGTACCTCGGGGACCACGAATAGCACAGCACAGCACAGTGGTTAAAGTAGTAGACATCAGTCAAGTGATGCCGGAACAACTATCGCTACTAACGAAGTACATGTGGAAAAATGTACTAATCATTGGATGGGTCTGCAATGATCACCGAGCCATATCCTGGATTGTCTCTTGGATTCATTATACTTTTAGGATTTGTAGTGTTCCCAGCTGAAGCAATGGTGCCCTAAGGCAAAAGGGACAGTTTTGCTAGTTAATTCCAATCGGAAACTCCTAGGGTCTTTTACATGCCACAGTTGACATGAGCACGAGCTATTACAGGACCCTTCTCTCGCCGAAAATGAGTAGGGTGGCTGAGGTCAAGTTCGAACCAGAGACCTGTTGCACATCAGACAGACGTGGTACCCATAAAGCTAACTTACCCTATAAACAATATTTGGACTGCAAAAACAACACACAGGTTTTAACTGTACTTAAGATACAATGGGTGTTTTTTTAGATTTATGTAAGTTGTTGTTGAGTTGAAATATTTTGTACTCTTCCAGATCGAATGTTGACACCCGAGTTTTTGATACAGTAAATTTTAAAAATTGCTTAATTGGTAGTCGTATAATAATGCTATTTTTACCCAGTGAGAAACAGATAAAATGGTGTCCCCCACAAAATCTGGAAGGTCTTAACTCTTAAGGCCACATCCGGTCCTCCATTTGGGGGGTACCAAATTGAAGTCGGTCATTTTGGAGTGTACCATTTTGAAGGTCGCCATTTTGGAGTGTCAGCCGTTAAAGGGCCGTAACTTGTAAACCATCGGTTCAAGAGCGAAACGGCTCGAAATTCGGCCGCCCTTTCGTTAACTACACCTGAGTTCCGACCTAAAAGATGGTCCACCCAAAATTAGGGTATTGTCATTTTTGGAAGTTGGTCCGCCCCGCCCCTTGTTTTGACTTGACTAACCGTAACTCGCAAACTGTTGGTCCTAGAGCAAAATTGATATTTGACTTCCACCAGCTGTACCATACACATTATCTACAGTATTTAATGGGTGGCTGCCACCGACTTCATTTTGTGAGATGTCCATCGATTTAGACGGCTGTAACTTTTAAAGTATTGATCTTAGATCAAAGCGGTTCTAACATGATGTCTCCTACCCACTCCCTAGACATTGCCTAGGGTCGCCCACATCAAAACCATCATTTTCCAACCTGCTTGTTGGCATGGCAACCGGGAGAGGGAGGGGAAGCGGAAATAACATCATTTTACCAATATATTCACTCGTCTTACCCCTTACCTTTTCCCCTCGTCCTCGGTGGTCTTACCCCTGTTAATTACCTTTTTGTATTTGGGTGACTGCATGGCCATAATTGCTCTCTTACGTTCGGCTGGTTTTACATTTCTCCGTGAACTTTTTTCACTTTTTTATTTTATTTTGATAAACTTAGCATTGCTCTCTCGAAGTCGCTGTCTGTTTAGTGCTCTATGATACGAGACGGACAGTTTAATTGCTTGATGTCATCTTCCTGTCTGGTTCGCTAGCTTCACTTTCACTATTTCTTCCCTGGCAATGTTCCAAGTCTGTTTCAGCATCTACATCAGGTTTTAAGTGCTCGGTATATTTCTGGTTATTTCTGCATCAAACTTCAAGGACGAAACACGTGTCGTGAAGGTGAGAATTTTAGCAATTCTGTGCTGTATTTTCGGAATGAGATTTGTCATTGCCTAGGGTTGCCCATCACCACCTTCAACAAAAACCCATCCTGCACTGAAGCTGACGAAAGCCAACAGGGGCTACAAAACAATTAATTCTAAATGCACAGAATGGCCACCACCAACCACGACACGCATGGAAGAAGGACAGGATGTAAAGCTCCAAACTCCATAAACTAGGTATAAATAGTGTAAATAACATTTTAAAGGCCTGAAGAAGACCCTAGAGAAGGATTGGAATTCGGTGACGTACACATCCAAGTTGAGTGAGTTAAACTTTTACTCCAATTTTAAACATAGGTGTGTAAGGCTGAGTGACAATTGCCATCATTGCATGGAACATCGTAAGTGTATGTTAGGCCATGCATGTATACAGTGTATTGGTTAAAGGGCAATTACATCCATTTTGACATGCATGTTTGACTTTTGGATCACTTACACAATAACTAAACACAAGAATCGCGGTAAGAATATGTTACTTACGTCCGATATAACAATTTAATTACTGCATCACCAAAACACGACACGGCGATCGCCATTGTTTTACTGGAACGCTCAGAAATTAATGCCGACAGATGGATCTCTTCGATTTTGACTTGCAGCCGATTGAGATAGCTGTATTGACTGTGAGGAGCTCAAGCCTCTGATGTCCTTAGCTGGCTGGCAGTGTAGTGGAACGCTCAGAAATGAATGCCGACAGATGGATCTCTTCGATTTCGACTTGCAGCCGATTGAGATAGCTGTATTGACTGTGAGAAGCTCAAGCCTCTGACGGCCTTAGCTGGCTGGCAGTGTAGTGGCCAGCTAAGGCCGTCAGACGCTTGAGCTCCTCACAGTCAATACAACTATCTCAATCGGCTGCGAGTCGAAAGTGAAAAGATTCATCCCTCGGCATTAATTTCTGAGCGTTCCAGCAAAACAATGGCGATCTCCGTATCGTGTTTTGGTGATGCAGTAATTAAATTGTTATATCGGACGTACATAACGTATTCTTACCGCAATTTTTGTATATAATTATTGTGTAAGTGATCCAAAAGTCAAACATGCATGTCAAAATGGATGTAATTGCCCTTTAATAACAGAACTTGTAGAACAAGGTTTCATACTGTCTTCAGAACTGGTTGTATTCTAAAATGGCATGTTGTATGTTGCCGAAATTTCTATTATGATTTTTTGTTTTAGTTTCTCCTCTTGTTAGTTGAAGAGTAACGTTATTGCAGTATAACTTCAATTTGATTGCAGTTAAACTGCAGATTCACGACAAAAGACGAAATATACTCTCCTCTCCACTATCACTTCTGTTTGCAGTTCTTTTTGCCGTTTTTGCAGTTTTATTGTAGTTCATTTACTGCAGTTCATTTTCACATAAAAAATATGGTTTCATTATTGTTATTAAAAAATAATTTTTTCAACTGACAACTGAACACTAATAGTAAACTATATTTGATTGACACTATTGGTAGTTAATGCTCAATAAAATATCAGCTTGATTATGCCAAAAGCAGTACTAACGATGGTGTAAAACACACAAAAATGAAGAAAAACGTTCAAGAAAAACGCGAACGTTTTAAAGAGGAAGAAAAAATAGTTCAGAGCATTAACAGTCAACGTATACAGTTAACAGTAAACCCCAGGCTACTTACATGTCACAGAACTACAGTGCATATTGTCTAGTTTGAAAGGCTTTACTATGTGAAAACACGTTAACTATTACATACTTTTTTGAACTAATTTCTCATCCACTTGAAAACGTTTGCGCAGTTAACAAGCTAAATATCAAATGTTTTTTCTTCATCTTTCTTGTATTTTACACCAGTGTATACTAGTGTTTTTAGCATCATCAAATTGATGTATGAATTTCTTCTTCCAAACACCGTATTGGAAGAGCTAACTTATTATTATGACATTTTTTCTTTCTGTATCAAATTTAGCTTGACTAGAGCTATGGCCCAAGTGTTGATGGTAAATGCTGCATCTGCAAGTCATCAAGGACTTGTTAAAAGAGAAAATTGCCTTACTCGCCGGATCAGACGAATGGTTAAGACCCTTATCGAGAATGACGATGAAAGGAAACCTTTATCCGTATTTGCATTTGTGGGTCAGAAAGAGATTCACTGGCATTTCAAAGGAGTTTGGGGTCTGTTGTTTGCACTGACTTTGGCTCTGTTTTCCTACCAGACATACGACCGAATACTTTACTTCTTGTCAACACCAGTGGCTGTAGATGTGCTATTTACCAGGAAACCATTTCAGATTCTACCAGAACTTACTCTGTGTTACCCACAAACTGAAGACTTACATAAGAGACTTAGTAAAATAGAAGGAACCAAAGATACGCGAAAGTTATTTAGCAGAAAAAAGGATAACTGTTTTGACTCTGGCCCATTTTTGGGTGCTCTTGAGTCTGGGTTTGACCCCACTGAATTGTGGCAGCTGTTAAACACAACTACTGCCGTAATTTCTGCAAATATTATCAATGTAAGTACAAGCACTAGTGCACAGAAAAAAAGCAATGTAGTCTCTTGTGGTTGGTGTATGAGTTAAATTTGTTTGTCAGTGTTTTTCAACCATTAATTGAAAGATGTGATGCACATGTTTTTAGGTGTTGTGACGTGGGTAAGTCTTTTAGGTAAACATTCATGTTCTAATAAGATCTGTGAATAATGAATAATTAATGTGTTATTAGTAACGTCTGATTAATTCTGAGATTCAAAATCCCACAATCACTATCCCCAAATTTCCTGATTTGCAAACTTGAATTACCAAATAGCGTATTGCATGCACGTGGATAATTTGAAAGTAATCGGGCAATAGGTTCAAAATACTCTGGAAGAGAACCCTGCACCAGAGAAGCTCATCTGATCTCCTTCCGTAATCACTAAAATATTTAGAAAATTACAATATACTAACTTAAAAATATGTGCAATTTGGAGCATGATGTGGTTATCCATAAATTACTACGCACAGTAAAAATAGGCCAAGAACATCAAGTGGCACAGCCCCCAACTCAGAAAATCGTACAGTAATAATTTTGTGATTGAATGAGAGATGGCGAGACAAAACGAGATTTGGGACAACCTTTTTTTACTCGTATCTTGGACTTCTTTTTTTAATTCTCTCGTAACATCTGGTCGTAGCTCATGTACTACGGTCTTCACATGTCTCTTTTAGAAGCAACACATGAGTATAAGAAGGTTTAAAATTTCACATTTCACATGCGAATACTATCAAAAATTGGAAGTAAAAACTAGGCTAGGACTAGGCTAGGCTGTGGCTAGGGTTACATCTAATCATCTTCAGAAGTTAAAAGGCAAGGAAATACACAGCGACCCGCAAAAAACTTGCATCAAACTTGTATCAGTAGTCATGGCGTGGTGTTGAGACAACTTTCTTGTGCAATCCACTTTGGATTGTGACGTCATAGTTTTGAATAATGTTGCATGTAAACACTGTTACACTAATTTGGTGGGTGAGATTTAAATGTTTGTGTGTGATTGGATTCTATACTTTTCATAGAATGGGATAAACATTGATTCGGTTATGTTATTGAATAGCTTAATTCTACATGCAAGAAAATCGGATGAAGGCTCAATTTTGTTTTAATTTCATTTTTTTTTTTAGGTAAAGTACGAGGTGGAACAGATTGACTTCTTGAAAGGTATTTCATACATTTTAATTTTTTGGAAGTGAGGCCAGGTTTTTCCTCATCGAATACCAACTTTTGACAAATTAAAGTTCAGAAATATCGAAGACTAAGAGAGTTGATTGATTCTACATAAAACCTAAAAAAAAAACTTTTGTTAATTCGTTGAGCATAACCGAATGAATACAATTGCGAAACTGAATGAAATTCTTCGTGTCCTGAAGATTTTTCATAAGGAAATTATATTGGGCTGAATTGACAGTAATGTTCGCAACGCAGTTCTAACTGAGGGTCTACTAGCATGTTATACAACATTTTATATTTATAATCACAACTCATTTGATGAATCTTTAATTGGAGTGCAGTTCACAATTGACCTGGCTTTGGTAGACACACTTTGAAGAAAATTATAAAATAGTTTTTTTTACTGGTGTAAAAACATAATGTCCCTCAACCAGTAAAATAAAAGTGCCACCTGAATGGCAAAGCCCCACAAAGACATAAAATCACGCTAATTTTATATTTCAGCCGATATCTTGGCCTTGTTCACACACAAAAAAATAAAACATGAATATAACATATACACGAATAAAATATATATGAATAAAACGAGCTTGAGATCCCTTACAGGCTACAACACCCGCCATTTTGTTATAATTTGTTATACAAAATGGCGGGTGTTGTAGCCTGTAAGGGAGCTCAAGCTCGTTTTATTCATGTTTTATATATGTTTTTTTTATGAACAAGGCCAAGATATAGGCTGAAATATAAAATTAGCGTGATTTTATGTCTTTGTGGGGCTTTGCCAGTCAGGTGCCACTTTTATTTTACAGGTTGCACCACCCATAAAATAACGATTAGCAGTCCCTCAACCATAGTGACCGTATCTAAGGAGGATAATTTTCAAATGATGACAAAAATAAAACAATACAACAGTGAACAATAACAATTCATACAAACCTCGAAAGAATCCGCATTGTTTCTTAAATACTGGTGTCGTGACCACAGTTGCATTGTTTCGAAACAGCAATATTTGTAGCGTGAATTACTTCCTGCAACAACGTTGAAAAACAAACTGTGTTTGTCACTTTGATAACAGTAAACATTTCGACATACGATTACATGCTCCCATGACACGACAAACATCGCAAAATGGCCAGGCCAAAAGACGCATAACATGTACCATCTTACAGGTTAAGGCTTTTTATGGCCCCTGTACATTGGAACGAGCCAGTTTGAAATGTGAAGCATGTGAAAAAATCTGGTTGAAGAAGCATTATTTTTTGCAGAACATGCACACGAGAGACCAAGCCGTACCAATGTTGCAAACAATGTATGCACACACCTCCCGTATATAGCATGGGATTTAGCTAGTTATCAATAAATATTTTAATTTAGAAATTGGCCAAACATAAAAATGCCATTTACCATTGCACGTTTAACTTTGTATCACGCCTTGTCCTAATTGTGTGACTGTTATCCGATTTCTCCCTTTACTTTTTGGGCGATTACGCAGACCTCACCTATAAATAAAAAGCATAAAAATAGACACAAATTTTAAAAAAAATGTGTTAATACTTTTTAGTAAAAAAAACAGTTGTAGCAAAACGAATTCTATAATTCTTTTTGTTAACTTGCAATATTATTATATGTCAGAAAGATAAACTCTACAAAACATTTCGCTCCAAACGAATAGTTATTAATACACTTTTGGTCATGTATCAATTGACTATGACAGTATTTCAATCTCCACTTTATCATAACGATTTTTCCATCTGTTACCGCATTTCCTACTTTTAAATCTTTCAGCTGAAGCATCTGAGTAAGAATGCAATGTGTAGATCCCTACAATCTCGAAACCATTCAGCACTGATTTATCTGAAGTATCCGACGACAAACAACGAAATTATAAAATCTGAAAAGACCGAACTAAGAATGATAAACTGACCTCATGTTCATCTAAATCTTACAAACTTACAGAATCTCTTTCAGTTTGTAAAAAAGTCATTCGATCCTCCTGCAGTAACTTCATCTATTTCAGAAACATCAGACTCACTTAAATAAATTGAAATATCCCTACCTGGAGAAGCTGATTCATTATGATCTGACAGAGGTGTTTGAACGGTTACAATGGATACATTGTCTAAGCTTTACATTATTGTCAACCAATCTACTATCATCATCTTGAACAGAACGAAGATCCATCTCACCCCCAGGGATCATGCACTTTGTCGCTAAAATAGTCAGCAGCATTTATCTTTTCAGTAAAATGTACATCATAAGATACGACCATCTCAATGCTTGTGGGATCAAGCACTTTATAGGCCAGTCGATTCTCATTTATCCAACACATTCTCCTGGAACACCAGATTACGAATATTTGAAATCTCTCACAATGACGAATGTAGTAATCTGTGAAGCAATGAAAAACTCAGTAAGTTACACACCCAACTTTTTCATTTTCACACGGATGGTATGGGAAGCCCCACACTTCATTGGGCAACCTACATTCGGGTAAAGATACACAATCTCTAATACTGTATGTGTGTGCCGCAGCTAAACATGCCAGAACCAGAAAAGGTAGTTGTAGATTTCCCCATTTCAAATAACCCCTGCCAGATATTCAATATTGAGCATCGCTCATTTAGTGGTCTCGTTGTTTTGGTGCATTCGTACGACACTTCTCACATGTTTCATCCCACTGTTAACAAGGCAAATTCTCACCCTCCTTGAACCAGATTCTAAATCATGATCCGTCAAGATCTTATAACATTTTTGAACTGTTGTATTCTATTGGTTAAGCATATCATTAACAATTAAGTCTGTCGTTTCTGATTTTTCCGCAAAACATAAGTAAAATAACTTTTGGAAAGATAGTCTGTAAGGTTAAACAGATAACAGGAACAAAAATTGACGGGATCATGGTACCAGAGCGATCGCTTGGGCATACATGTGTAATTTCACCCACACTAGAACCCGTCCTATTCCTATAAGGCAAACTTCTTGCCTTAGACTCATAGTATATAAAGCAGGCTTCCAAAGGTTTCCCCATTACCCTGTGTAAAGTAAGAGTTTCTAACTGTTGGCAAACGTTGTTGTGGTATTTCAGTGATTCCCTGTGGTTATGCCTTACGAATTAAGTAATGTTTTCTAGATAAATGGGGAACCAATCAACTCTCTTTAGCTTTATTATTTCTGTACATTGATTTGCCATAAATTAGCTATTGATCATCAAACATCGCCCTCACTTCCAAAAGTAAAAATAATTGTATGAAATAACTTTCGTGCGACCTAGTAGATCTGTTCCAGCTAGTGACACCGCAATGTGATTGAGGTTGAAACTAATGACCTAGCTGTCGACATGCCATAAAGTCTCACTCATCAGCTCTCACTTCACGTGGTTCGAACAGTGCTAACGCATATAGTCTGGCTAGAACTGTAAGGTGCTAACTGAAGAAAACCTAACTTTCAGGTGCCGCATTTAATGATTCAAAAGTCTGTGAAAAATCAGCAGATCTCAAATTATATGTTACATTCGTGCTAAAAAATGTAGTACTTTTTACAAAATTTTGAAAAGTATTTTTTTTCTCCATTATCAGTACCTTGTTGGCATAATGAGATAGCACCTTTTGTGTAACACAAATTCCGTGCATTAAAGTTCTAAGACAAAAGATTTGATGTCACTGAAGAAAGTATTCTTGTTTTCAGTTAAAGATACCTCATTTCTTGTAGTAGTAGAACCGATTTTTAACATAATGTGAATTAGTTAAAACTTATTAAGTACTGTAACATAATTCTGTCTATGCGGTGATGTTACGTATTAGGCTTTTAGCTAAATGAAAGTTAATTATTGCTGTTAAATAGCAATCAAGTAAAGTAACAAATTCATTGTGTTTCTGAGAAAATGTTATCAAATCAAAATATTTGCCTGGATTCTAATAAAATAATTTAATATTTTTGAAACAAACTTATGTTCACTGAAGAGGTTTTAGATCTCAATCAGATTTAATGGAACTATTTGACGGCTCTATACAGCACTGGATAGGGGTGTTGCTGTTTCATCATTATTAACTGTCTTTGAATTTGGGAGTTTGTCCTTGAATTGACCTCGATATTCCACTGATGATATCGATTTTTAATCCACAGAGAACAGGCAGCACCTTTTTTATGATGGAAGTAGCCACCTATATACCAGCAATGCAACACAATGAAAACAGAAGACATATAGACGAACTTGTTTTGATGAGTAATGGTGCTAATACAATTTAAACTAAGTGTTGAGTTAGCACCTCAAAGTTCTAACCAAACGAAATAAATGTTTCACTTACGAAAACTCAAGAGTATAAACTCCAATAGGGCATACAGTTGGTTCCGCCCAACATCTTACCCCTAACAGTTATCAGTACGTCTCTTAACCAGCCTCCAAAGACATTCAGTATTTACCCGAAACTAACTTATAAGTAAAAGGTATACTGTTTTGGTGCAACTTAACGACCTAACCCCCAGTATGGGCATTATCCAATAGTCAGAATGCTCTTCACTCACATATGAACATTCAGGGTGGTCCACAAAAAACTGACTACCCTACATTGTTTAAGTCCAACTTTTCTAATCAGCGCCCCTCAGAACCAGGAGAGGGCAGAAATCAAATCTAATGAAACGGGAAGATTTCTGTCTTCTCCTGGTTCTGAGGAGTGCTAACTAGAAAATGTGGACTTAAAAAAATTTTTGGTCGTCATTTTTTTGTGGACCATCCTGTATGGTACAGATGGGACAGGAAGCAACACAACACATTAACTGAATGACTACAACCTAATGATAACACTATAACGAAATGATAACTATAACCATTCAATCAAGCAAGACCTTAATACAATAATAACTTTCATTTCAATGAAGATTAACTCCAGAGAAATAATAATGCCCTCCTATCACAAACGAAATTCAACTTTTACTGTTAAAAGGGGTAAGATGGTCCGTGTCAAACCAGCTTTTAAGCTTCCAATTGAAGTGTAACCATGCAACAATATGCAATACTTACAGTCAAAATTAGCGGGTTGTGTGAAAACTTGACTGCAGACAAACTCCTAGTCTTACAAACATATAATACAATCAGCAGGCAGATCTCCGCCAAAGAATACCTTTCAAAAGAATCCATCAGCCATGTACCTGTTCCATAATCTTTAGCAGGGGTTAAAAACAACACAAATTGCACTCAAACCTTTGAACTCTAACCTATGAACCCAAGCATTTATCACATCAGTCAGTGATTATTATACCGAAATGATGCTCGCAAAACATCTGGAATATCAGCCCTCGCAAGGTTAGTAGCACAAGGAAGAAACACAAAACATTAAAGAAAGGCTATTCTAACTCCCACTCAAAACAAAACTTGAACCTACGCACTTCAATCTGTCTCAATTATTCCCCAGAGCTGTAGTGACTGGGAGGAGGAGAAAATTTGGCTTGTTCCTTACATGGCATGGCCTTATTGAGGAAAAATCAAAGTCAATAAGATTCAGTTGATCGAAATGGATAATGAGAGTCATTGATTAGTTTCATAGTCTCATCACTCAAGACATTAAAAAAAAATGCAGCCACAGTGTAGAAAGACAGCTTTCAACGGGAACAAAAATATGATTTAAGTAGTTCTTCAAGTGAAAACTTAACTACGAACTTAAGACGAACATAATCTAAACAAACCCTAGCCACAACCATTCGTGATATGAATGGCATGGCCAGTCTGATTAATATGTAAAGAGCTTTTCACGGGAAGCTTTCTCATCGGCTGCCTGAAACAATTCAATAAATCACTTAGTATATTTCTACACTCATCAGAATAGTCGAATGTTTAAACAATGGTTCAAGAATATTTCAACAATTCTACTGACATTACGGCAACTTTGGATTTAAGTTGAACGGCGATTTTTTCCTAGTCTGCGGAATCCCTGATGTCTGAAACAGACCCCGAATGTCTGAAATTTTGCCTATAAAGAACCAGCGAAAGTTCCAGTTAGTAATAATAATTATTCGAGCCCAAATATGGCATCAAGTTTAACCTGCTTGAGGTATTAGACCCTTCCCACCGACTTTCTACGAAATATCACCTTCATGATGGCAAAAGCAAAACACTTCCAGGACTAAGCTTGCTCCTGACGAGTTACTGACATCGCAAGAAGACAAAGCAAGACATCAAGAGTCAGTGGGATTCCTATTCGGCACTGTAACAGTGCAGACCAAAAGTTCCCCATTGTTGCCAGCACGCACCATCAGGTATATCCTAGCATAGCACATACAAAATATTGGAATTCAAGAGAAACAGCTGCTTCGAAAAGCTGCTGCTCAGTTATATGCAACTTCCATACAGTCACCAACCCAACTTTATTGGAGCAAAGCGAGGCTAAAGGACGAGCAGAGCTCCTATCTGAATACACTCAAATGCGACCTTTGTGACCGCTTCACAAAGAGCCAAGTTTCCAAAAAGGTTCGGACTTTGAAAGTAGTTATATCATTCAACCAAGGAAAGGTCACTAAGGTAGCCAGCTACTTAGCTATACACATAATTATTAAAATCATATTGGTTTAAAATAATATTGTATATACTAAAATCATTTTAAAACACAAAACCTAATAAAATTAACATTTTGCCTTGTACTTTCTAAACAATAAGAGATAGCTGCTTGGAGTTAAGATCATTGAAAAGCTGGTGAAAAATCTTTCAAAATGGTGTATTCAAACATCAAAATCGGTTGACGAGAAGTAAAATTATCTTCAATTTGGTTTATTACCAATTATCTGAAATCTGCTCATGACGTCATAGTTTGATCGGGAAAACTAATCAGAAAGTAAGAAACTTTGACCTGCCAAAATAAACTTTTTTATTGGCTATCAAGGTCCAAAATATGGTTTAAATTGATGCGGTGAATCTTGCGTGACCAAAACTGCTCATAACGTCATAGTTTGATTGGGACAACCAACCAGAAATAAAGAAACTTCGTCCTGCAAAAATAACCTTTGCATGAAAAAACTATGACGTCATAACCAAACTATTACCTCTTTTGGCATCCTGCCTCTTGGCATCTTGGCTCTTGGCTTTTGGCCCATTTTGGCACCATTTGTTATTCCTTAACAACAGGTCCGATTCCGGATTTTTTTTTTTACAAACCATCTCTAGGTGTACGGCTAGAATTGTCCAAATATGGTTTTAATTGAAGCAGTCGTTATTTCGTGATGCGTTGACAAAGGTCGCATTTGAGTGTATTCAAATAGGAGCTCCGCTAAGCCTTCGGCCTCGCTTCGCTCCAATAATAAAAAGCCCAAATAGTTTACATAAACCCTGCAAATAACCATATGCACCTGCCATTTTGGAAATGCCAAGCTTGCACCGCTGATCTTTACAATAGAGCTATTGGAAGTGCATGAAATCATTTTCCTAGTTTTCCATTGGCGGGAATTTTTTTTCAGTGTTTAAAACACATTGTTGATTTACTGAAACAGGCTAAGATTGTAAATGGCACTTGATTTTCTCAATTAGTTCATGATAAACAATGCTTGTATCGCTGATGTTTCACAGTTATTAGTCAGTTTCGGGCCATTCAAGCCAGATGTTTTCCTAGGACTGGTGAATCACCATGAATATAAATACGAGTGCGTTTAAGAGCCTACTAGCTCGCAGTTGTTCAGTTTCACATGCAGCCTTTACAACCTTCGTGTCGTAACACATTTTTTATAAAGTGACTTGTGGTGGTTTGATCTGGACAGGGACTAAAGCATCAACGTCAATATAAAAGCCTGTGAGAGACCATAAGAGCCAAGTGAATCAATGCTATTTGGCTTCTTGCACAAGCTACATGTCGAAAAGTATCTTTTTAGGACTGCTTGATGGTGTTTTCTGCTTTCACCTCGGATCAATTTCATTTATAGACCTGAGACGCATTCAAAATCTCTGGGAAAAAAACTTATCACGGTGTATTGAAACGGGCACATCAGTCATTTTTTTTGCAAAATTATAATAATATATATTTCTTATACTTTTAAATTGCTTCGTATTATTTTTGTTGCAGGAATCCCATTCCAGGCCTTTATCACTATCAGAACCTAACCTTGTATATGGTTTCTGTACAACCTTTCAAAGCAGTAAGTGTTAAATTAAGAGTAAAACACTTTTCAGAATCTCGCTGGGAATGTTAAATTACAATGTATATTATTATTATTCTAACTAGCCTACCATGAATAGCCGCAACTGCACAGCATAGTTTTTTAAGTGTCTGTGTAGTTGTTTTAAAAGTCTGCTTAATCTATAGTTTACGTAACAATCCCACAGCACAAATTTGTCACCCACTAGCTTTCTGTCAACTAATATAAATTCGCTGATTGATTCTTGACTGTTGAGGAGCATGTGCCTTTCCAGTTGCCTACACCTAAAAACTGTGGTAATGAAATGAAGCATATGGAGATGTACTCGTAATGGCTCGAGGCGCGAAGTATGAAGCAGGCAGCTTGATGACTCCAACTTACGAAAAAATGAAGAGTTGCTACTGCAGTACAACATGGAGGACTGATTTCTAAATACCAGCATTTAATCGTTTGTTTTCTATTTGACATGAGTAGCTGAAGCTCTAACGTCCCCTCTTCCTCCGGGAGCCTTGAACGTCTTTTGAACTGGACGAGCCATTTTGAGATATAGTTCTGGGTACTATTCCATTTTGGCATATGTTTATTTATGGTTCTAGGGCTGCATTAGAACTAAGAAATTGACTACCCGGCAATTTCTATAATTAAAGTTCACGGTTTAATTAGTAATTCACGCCTTTTGTGTTCGGCTTCAATTTCCTGAAAAATTGTCGTTCTTGAGTTTCATCCTACTGGAAACGAAGTTATTTGTTTACCGCTTCCATGTGCTTGAGTCTTAACTCTTGTGCACAATTTCAGCAACTGTGACATACAAAATTCCTTGGCTTAGTATAATGGAACAAGGAACTCAATCAGATCAATGGCGTCTAGATTTTGGTCATCCAAAGCAGTTTGTATTATTCTTAAAATAACAGATACTGTATTGCTTTCCATAACACTCAGTTTCCAGACAAAATTGGTTAGGTTACTATTACCTTCACAAAGTAATAGGCTAATAGTAATACACAAAAACCCACAAAGAACAACCAAGGCAGTGCACTATGTGACAATTGAAGATTGATCACAAAATTTTTATTAGAAATTTCTAAACCTCAAAAAATCTTTAGGTCAAAATTTTGAAAACCCACACGCTTTAGGAGCAAAAATCAAAATTCCCGTACTGAAGGAAATATCACCCAATACAGGGACAAAAGAAAAAAGTTGGTCTGCTGTGCAGGAAAGCTGACCAAACTTATTCAAGAAAATAAAATGATATTTCTTTATCTACCATAAAGTTACTAATCTATACCATTTCTTTTTTTTTTAGAAAAAAATACCGTTTGCTTCGAAAGAAAAAAACTGTGCAAATTTTGTTTTATGGCGAATTTTATATACCACAGCAAATTAGAACAATTTAGGCATCCAGTCAAGTGACTAAGAAAAAACTTTTAAAAACGAGTTATTGCATTAGCTAGTTGTTTTTCGTGATTATTTTGGTCACACAAAAAACACACACCTTTATATGGTTTTAAACGCTCAGACTCTGCACTAGTGGCTACGAAAAAACTTCTTACTCAAGTCAGCACTTATTGTAACCTGATTTTTGAAGCTGAAGACGTCTTAAGTTCATTGGCTTTGACATTGGGACTTCGGTGTTCACAGTTTAAAGATCCCAGTTCTCTAAAACTTGCTTCTTAGATTCACTTGAGGAGACATCGGAAAACATCGGAGTCATCAGAATGTACTTCTAATTCGTTACCACTCCACACTTACTTGCACCAAGGGGATCTGCATGAGGGGTAAATTCTTTGGTCGCAAATTGCGTACAAGAGGTGCCTGAAGAAGAGCAGTCACATACTGGACTTCCATGACTAAACCACATAAGCAAAACAACGGTGAACATTTTGCGAAGCAGTTACAACATTTGAGAGCTGGGTCACTCGATCGCACCACTTCACTACCAGCTGTTAAAGAGTGCAACGTCCCTAAATCCCTAGGGCCCCTTACAACTGGTAAACGGCAGAGGCGCTGTAATGAGTTATACTCTGAAAAAGAAGACTATTTGATTTGAAGCTTTGCCTTCTCTCGTTTATACAAATTCTAACTAAAATTTCCTTTCACCATGCAAAAGTTCAACATAAAATGATTACAGCTCAAACATTCATCGTGTATGGATGGATTTAAATAATCTTGAATATGTTGAAGTGAGTACGATATTTTGCTTTAAGAAGCATCTAAATTAGTTACGTTGGTTTTCGTTACTAAGCTTTACAAATCCCGAAGGGATTCCATTACTAGAGACTGCGGTATTGTTAAGTTGCAAACTAACGCACTACCGTCCCAGCACGTGCATCCGGGGAGATCAGGTCCCGACAAGATATTTGGTAAAACAGTAGAAAATGACACAAGAAGACCCTGGTCGCAACTATGCACATACCTTTACGTTACTGAAGTATCATTAACCTTGTTGCGACTTTTATAAATTGCATCCCGCATAATGCACTAGCTCACAACCCAAGCCTTGTTCCAGCTTCTGTCTAATATTTCCTTCGCGGAGCTGTAAACATAGCGATACACAGATTTCACACAGTTTGTAGGATTTTTTGGAGGGAACAGTTGGAATGTGTAATAAGTAAAGAACTGAACAAGCGCAACTTCCCAGCAAAAAGGCTCTCTCTGAAAACAATTTAAAAGCACATTAAGCCAAGATGAATACTGTTAAGAACTGAGCGTTGTGGCCAAGCCAAGCATGATTGGGATACATTCCAGCAAAGCAAAAACTAGCTTTCAAGTTAGATCGTCTTTTAATTCAGTGCTTAGGGATACAATTTCATTCATATTTAACGCTGATATTAGTGTGTGTTTACAGGTGAAAACAAGCTTGTTGACAGTTCAAGTGGACGTTACGAGATCATTATGACACCACCATACTGCAATAACCCGCAGTACGAATCAGTGGTAAGTAAACTCAAGTATGCTGCAACTTACACAGAGGGTATAGAGACCTTTCTTACATTGCTCTAACTCGAGTAGACTTGCACTCCCGTCACTTTCGGACTAGGCACTTTAAGAAAGTCCGTGTCTCTACCTATATCCAATATCAATTCCTGTTAACCGCAACCAACTTCTTCCTCGTCAGGTAAATGGCTTCTAAACGATTGATTGAAATTAAAGCGTGCAAACGTCATAAAACAAAGTCGAAAGTTTAGTCAGTTGATTTGGAATTAAAGAAACGTTGTGCATTGCGTCCCCTTAGTACTGTACCTTTACAGTACTACCTTTGTAGCCTTTACTGTAAGGTTTGACCTCGGTCTCCAATGTTAAAGCCGAAATTTCGATGCCTAATTTCTCCGCTGTCTTTCAACATTTTGCTATGAAATTTCGTATATTAGATTTGTGGGACTTGGCCAACACGTGTACCAACTTTTATTAATTTCCGATTTGTCACGTTGGAGATCTGGACTTCAGCTGGAATCGTGAGTTTCATTTTTGTCTTATACGATTACAATGGGGAACTTCTTTGGACATTTTTATGCAGTGATCTCTACATACCAAACCGTTTGTTGTAGAAAGCTGGTTCTTAGCTCATTTGAAAGATCTACTTCCGGAGATGTGCCCTTTACAGAAATAGAAATTTCAATTGGTCGTTCCGTTACGGAGTCACGGGATCATGAACGATCTGTTTTATTGTTATACATTGTTTTAATGCAACAATGCCCATCAGTAAACGCCAGACGCAAGGCGTTGACTGAAGATGAAGGAAATGCTAACAGTGCTGGTGAGCCAACAATTTACTCGCACGTGAGAGGAAGCATTATCCTTATTACGATTTGATTTATTATTTATATAATAATTTCACGACACTCTCCCGTGTTAAACCTAAAATGTCCGTTCCCCTTTTGGCTTGTCATCCTATATTACGAATAACGGAAAAAGCCTCTGATAGAGAGCAGCGGACAAACCAACTTCCAACAGAAAGACTTACATTTGCTACGAGTACAAAAAACCAACATGGTATGTCTGTCAAAGTGTCACGAATTAGAAAACAAAAACGAGCTCGTTTGATGTTTAAAGTAAGGTTTAACTGATCCGAAGTCAGAGCAGCAAAGTAACTCGAACTTTCCTTTAAGGTTTCACATACAGCGGTGTGCCTGTACTGTTTAGTCCACGTGAAACCTTACTGCTGCATTCAACCATTGGCCACGTAAATGAAATTAAAACCCTATCCCATCTTTAAAAATTACAGTAAGAACAATATAGTGTATGATATAGGCTACATACTCGCCTATTTTCGGGGTTAAATTTTTTGGCATTATTCTAGTCAGGTCGTCTCCTTTCCGCTCATTTTTATACATACAACTCTTTTCAAGATTTCATATTCAAGACTTCAAGACTGGTATTTCATTTTTATTTTCAAAGACATTTCCAGGTTTTCAAGGAGTAGCACGAACCCTGAATTACTTAATCTGTTGGTCTATACTAAATATAATAAGTCTATGGTTTTTACGATTAAAAACAATCAACAAACGGACAACATGGCAGTTATTTCAATCTCTGTAATATGTACTTTCTGTCGTATACAACAGTAAAGTATAAATTAGTAGATGTGGAGTAGAGCCCACGTGATCAGATCATTGCGGACAAAAATAAGCAAAATTATGGCATCAATGCCGGAAATAGACAAGTTTACAAATTCAGATGTAAAGCTTCACCAAACGTTACAATCTAACATGTAAATAAACAAAATCATCTTAGGGTAATTTCATAAACCATTAAACAATGTCTTTATACCTCCACTTATAAGTTTGGGGAAGGATGTTTTAAAGAATCTGAGCTTCCTGGATCTGCTTGGAATGGTTACAACGCTCGTTAAACTCGCCCCACCCCCCCACCCCTCACCTACCCGGGCCAATAGCAGTAAAGTGGACTCTTGTTTTTTTAACTGCAAAAAAATAAATAAATAAGTATGAACAGAACAAAGGATAGATAAGGCCCCTGAACAGTGGTCAGGGAAGGGGGAATGTGAGAACCAGCATTCTTCTCAACCCCCCCCCCTCCCTTCCCGCCCGGTGAATCCCCAAAATGCGTCATAATGCTAAATAAGTTCCTCCAGAATATGTAAAAAAAAGTAGAAGTCGGGAACGGAAGTGATGCACCGTAAAATGCTTCAGCATCCCCTGCAACACCTCTGGATTTGTTCGTTCTCCTGCGAATGTGTTTCCGGGGTGTGGCTCTACGGTGTCACTACATCGAGATCGAGTCAGTCAAGAAAAGAAAGTTTGGTGACATTTGGCTCAAAAGGTGGGGGGACCAGGTCCCTCAAATCAGTCTTCAACCGATGCATACTATCTTTGCGCACAATTTAAAACGAAACCATATTTCACAAAGCAATTCACATCCGCAACCACTATTTCTGCCCATCCCCCCCCCCCACCGCTCAGAAAAAAAAACACGCAACTAGTACAAAAACATTTATCAAAAGCAGCGGTTTTTTTTTTACAGCTTTGCGCAACATTTATTGTGTGTAGAAATTATTAACCTACGCCATCCGTTAAAAGTTTTTCAACATTTATTTACAACTCTTGGCAAGGGTTAGACGTAGTTGCAGTTTTGAACGTAATTTGATTAGGCCTATCACGAAGATTTGCAGCAGGTTGGTGCACCGTGCTGAATCTGAGTTTGTGGAGCTATGAAGTTGGTCTTAAACCATTGCCAACCAGACCAGATGACGCTGCTTAAACACACAAGATGTCGTATGAGGGCACGATAAAGCGTGCACCTTGCAGGCATTCAGTCACAGCATGTGACTCACAGGCTCCAATTAAGCCATGACTTAAACACTCGATCATAAAATAATTGGGGTCTAATAGGGCGATGTCTCGGTAACCAAGCATTTTGGATAGGTGTTGTATAGGACTTTTTGACTTGTCTTCACCTCCTTAGTATCCCCTGGATTCTTATTGGTTTTATTCTGAAACACCCTGTATGTGACTGCATATGAATTTTAATACGCACTTAATGGCTTTATGTACTCAATAACCAAACATAAGTGATATCTAACCAACAAACAATACCGTAAATACCCAAGTTTTAAAATTAAGATGCAAAGCCACATCAAACGTTGCAACGAAAAATGTACAAAGTACGAACATCTAAAGTAAGGTAATTTCAGAAGCCAACATGGGGAACAAGATTATGAAAGAAAAACCTACAACAAAACTTTATGAACTGAAACGTAATGGAAGGAAATCGTTATTTTTTAAGTCAATAAACAAACAATATGGTAACCTATAATACAAGCGACACAGACGATACAGCCTTTACCAAACAAAAAATCAAAACCAATATTTAAACAAACCCTAGATCATATTTTGCGCAACTACTGAAAGACCTGATATCTAAACAAAAAACAATAAACTAAAAACTGTAATCTAAAAACTCTTCAAGTTTCAACCACTGAAAGACAGTGATATCGAAAACGAGCCAATTGCTACACATCAGACATACTACAATGCAACATTCAAACTTGGCACAACTGCAAACCGACTTTTTGAAAACCAAAAATATACGACCAACATTCAAAAGCTAAGGAGTCGACATTGTGAACAGCTAAGAATGACAAATTTCAGCTGCAATTATGACGAAAAAAATCACGTGCCATAGTAAGCTTGTGAAATTTTTCTTCATGATTGCTGCTTATTTGTCATTCTTAACTGTTGACAATGTTAGCTCCATTGCGTTTCTTCGTTTGGTGATAACATCTACATAATTGCCGTTTCTCTATTCAAAACCTATTACGAAGCGAAATAATGCATCAATAGCACCAACTGCAAAGACTCAAACAACAGCAAATAGTCAAAACAAAAGCAAGCAATAGCAAACAATTAATCTGCTCACGGTTAATGAAAACTATTTGCAAACTGCTGAAAATCAGTAATAAAGGTTCAGATCTTCAGAAGGTCAGGAGGGATTCACAAAAACAATGACTCTATATGACTATACTGTGTTATACTCCACAATAACAACTTACCATCTAGACTGTCGAGTATAACACGCTCTTCTATAGTGACACAACAAAATGCTACCGTCATAATGATGAAAATGAATTGTGTGAATCGATTATTCTTTAAACAAAAAGATACTGTGTCGAAAAATTTTAAAATTATTTTGTTAAAGTGAACTGCAGTAGCAATGTATTGACGGCCTGAGCAGTTTAATAAATTGTGAGGTTGCTTTCTACATGCCAATCTACTTTGTTAAAATTAGATTGCTCCAAACTAAATTCTTGCATTGTATCGGGTAAGAACAAAATAAAAAAAGAGAATATCAAGAATATATAAAATGGCTACTCGTACTTTCCATCCACGTATTTAAATACAAATTTATACAAATTATTCTTTTTTTGTTTTCCAGATTTACATTCATGAGCCTAATGAGCTAACCTACGCACATAGCTACCTGACTCACGAAAGCGATCAACCATTTCTGTACGAAGTAGCTATTACCCAGGTAATATTACACCTATTATTATAGACCGATTGATAGACGAGAACGAAATTCATGATTTGGAAATTTGCTCTGTCAGTCGGTCTGGCTATCTTTTGTCCCACAGCTACAATCAAACGCGTAGACCAATTTGAATGAAATTTACTAGAAATATTGTTTCGTATAAGTTTCAACGACATAAGCACTTGGTTTTGGGATGAAACCACTTCTGAGGGAGAGGATAGAGGGAACCCAGAGTAGGGAAAAGTAATTTCAGCACCATTTTCTTCCTAATTTTGGACTATGTGGAACGATTCGTACAAAATTTACAAAGACTATTCCTTTACCACAGGCCTTAAATGACGTATATTCCTATGATATCGCATATCATTTACGATGCATATCATTTTGGTTTTAAATCAATTAATAAAATCTGAAATGGCAGGCAAAAATGGCCTCCAAAATGTCGATTATAATTTTTTTTATTACTTATTATGGTGCAAGTAAAAGTTCCACATGAAGTACTGATTCGCATTTGTGTATATGTGGTATTAATGTGGCAATCAATAAATTTATGAGACAGATAAGTTGATCACAAATTAAACAAAGGTTACTTGAAAATAAAACATATTTGACCATAAACATAATAACTACATGACTACAAATATATAGAGTTTTTAATAATAACACAGTCAGTGTAAACCAGAATAAATATTAATGATTAATAATCAACCTACAATTTAACTTTAAAAATAGTGCATTTAAGCTTTTGTTACAGCCAAGTTTATAGCTGTTTTTCTAAGAAGTTGTACTTTCACGCAAAACAAGTGGTTTGGTAACTGGTGTCTAGTAATCACTGGTTCTTCTTCTATAATTATTTCTAATTATTGTATTTTAAAGTGAAGAGTATCACAGAATTCTGCGAAAAAAAATTAAATATACAAAAAAAAATTTTAACTGGATCATTTCTAAGCCTAATCACCTATGATTTACCTCATTTTTGCACAAATCTTGAGTCGTAATATTTTCATCGGTTTTAAGCAAAATTTTAACTAGGCCTACTTTAATTTCTATCTTTTCAATTATCTTTACTTCGTATTCTGCAGAAAGACCATAATTTTCGTTACCTTATCTTAGTTGTGATTCATTCCATACACAATATATTATTTTCTTGTTTTATCAGTACATTTTTAAAATAAAATTTAGTTTTGGCATAAGGCTACTAATTTTCCAAACAAATAAGTCCATAGGCTAATTGTATTTAGAGATTGAATCGATAGTTTCAACTATATATTTTGATTCTTTCCCCTCTTTTATCACTTTACTTTCGGTCAGGGTATTCAGTAGTACATATTTATCGTGATTCTTTAGCAGGTGTAGCGTTGTAATAGTCGTAGGTACAATTTTTTCAGTAATAATATAACGAGAGCGTAGTTTTTTATCGATAAATTTTCTCAACCAAGAGTTACATTCCAAAGCTGAAAAAATGCCGAGTGCTTGCGCGAGGTGTTATCAGCTTGGGAATGTAACGAGTGGTTGAGAAAATTTATCGATCTTAAAACTACGCTCGAGTTATATTTGAAACGAGAATATACTGCCTCCTTTAAACATGAAGTTTAAAATGAAACTTCAACTTGCACAACACGGCCTAGTTGTACTGCAGTGGTTTCTCGCTTGAATTCACAATTATTCTTGTTTGCACGAAATGATAAAAGCGTACAAATTGTTGCCACATGTTCTCACTGGTTAGTTTAGTATCTGTAGCAATCCTATTTTCTACTGTCGTCTCCATAAATAATGTAATTTTGTTTCCCCCAACGATCTTTCACGAACTTAAGCGAAATCGAAAGTAATTCTCCATGAAAGCAAACAACTGTTAGAACGCTTCAATGGAAGTAAATACGTGTTTTATTTTTGATCAGTGTTGCTCATAGATATAAAATAGATAAAACAATACTAAGTTTTACGATAATCATTATTAATTTATTTCTACTATTTTCGGTTAAATCAAGTACCATATATTATTACAGCACTGGGGTTGCCTCGATCACCATGCTTCTAATAGTATCGGCGATAGGCCAAACCAGAACGGCGTAACGCGCTTCGTTGGACAGCTGACTTCTGTTACTATGGTAACCAAAGATTAAACGCACATCGTCGAGATATAAATAATGTGTCACTTGACTATCAGGTACGTCGTATACGCTTAGAAATTGATTTAGACCTACCAAATGCAGTTCTTTCATACTTTGTTTATGGGGCGCAAGCCGCGATACAAGACGAGTCGAATGTTAATTCAAGATGGAGGGGTGATGCCGATAGTTTATTCTGATAAAATACCGTGTGGTCGTTTAATCGCTGTTAAGGAGGCGTGATTGGCTTGTGGACGCAGTTTATTGGCTTCCCATTGGTTAATTGTTGTTATAAAATTATGAAGGTATATTCTCTTCATAATAAAAACTTCGCTTACCGCACAATAATTAGCTATATGCTTCACTTGCTTTTGAAGCCATTCATTGATTGTTTCACAGATTATGTGAATTCATAGCAGAAAATGTCACTGGTAAAATTTATATATTGGTCCTTTTTATTGAATGCTCCATGTCACTAAGGTATAAATAGGGCTGTCATCACTTTCACTGCGAACGTAATGGAGCATGCTTCGCTGTCTTTGCCGTTTGGCTGGGTTTCCCCATTTTCCCGTCCGTGCCCATACTTCTTCCTCAACGATGTGCCCATTTCACGCAAAGCTCCAATTAGTTTGGAAATTGGGTAACAATCAACCATAAAGATTCAAGTCGCATAAACATTTATTTTCAAGCAGTTGTACCCGGTTTCACCCGGGTTTTGTTTTGCCCGTGGTTGTTTTCCGGTTTTCGACCCTTTCCCCTGCTCTTTTCCTCCCTTCTTCTCCTCCGTTCCTCCTCTTTGCTACACGTAGTTGTATTTGGATGGGTAGTTGAATTAAACTACCCCTCCCATCCACCTCTCCTCGTTTTTCAAGATTTTGCAAAAACTGATTCGGTCGCCATCCTAAACAACCAAAAAAACTATATGCGTAATTATAGGCTTAACGGTGACGACGAATGGTGATCTGGGTAAATCGGGAGCAGTCACGTCCTCTCTCTCTCCAATTCCAGAGGTTGGGGTCCTAGGGGACGTTGTGCTAATCCGTGAGTGAGATCATCGTTAAAGGATAAAGAATGAGCAGCAGGCTTAGACACTTCTGTGGACAAGGGAGTGGGTATAAAGCCTTTAAAAGGTAGTTTATGCACTTTTGTCCGTGTTGTAGCAACTGTTGCGGAGTCGGTTGACGGAAGTTTACATTCAAACAAGTGGCAGACACATTCTGCATTTGGCATAGTTTGGGATAACTGATATTCGTCCATCTCGACGTTTACAAGCTTGCACTCGGTGGGTGGGTTGTAGGGGGGTATCATGGAGATTTGGGTTAGGTTCGGGCAATACAGATAAGGGTAAACTAGTTTGTTTCCAGGTCCTGGATGGTCGTTGAGGACGTGTATCAGTTGCAATGAGGAACCAGGAGTCAGTTTGGCCAACAGGAGGAACAGGACGACTATGTGTTTCATCAGGGTAAGGTGAGAGGCCACCCCTATCCTTATGCACATCAGCACTGGTTGCAGGCCAAAATGTACATCTGTGCCTTTACTCCCTAACTCTGTTTGGTTTTCCACTGGCATCTCCAATAGATGGTTACACGTCACATCTAGATTATGGGGTTGTTCGGGATCGCGATTTGATAATTGTCTCCCTGTATGGTGTGAAAGAGGTTAGTATTGTCAGGTAGAGGATAAACATCAGATTCTTTAGCTACATTACTGACTACACAAGGTAAATCGTACCTTTTGTGACTAGAAAAGTACTGGCTATGTGTCTCATGGTGTGGGTAACCAAATGCCACATCTGTTTTTCCCTGTTTGTAAGCTGTATTTATTTCCCTAATTACCATTTCACCATGTATGTCAAATGTCTCACAAATTTCTGAATTAATATCGAAAAGATGTTGCCTCCGCCGTCCAAACATGACGTATGAATGAGGCCTATTTCAGTCCTCAAATACACACTCTGAGATATAATATTGGCGTGTAGGCTGTCATTTATCACAGGGGATACCAACAGGAAGTTCCGAGTTGCCGTTGGGACTTTTGACTACATTATGTAATATTACAGATTTATCTAGTCTTCGCCACCTACGTTCGCATCCATTGACTTTTATTTCACCGATTAGCACACCTGATGCATAAGCTTCGTCGGAAGCCAAGCCTATGTTAACACAAGGACATTTTTGATGGTCAATTCGTTTATAACATTTTCTAAGCAAGTATAAATTGTCTCCCGTATCATATAGAGCGTTGTTATGAAAGTTATTACCCCATCTAGGGTTGTCTTATAATTAAGTGTACCGTCGTGATTATGCTCGGTGGAAAACTGGGGTTTTAGCGAAAATTATGGTCCTGCTATGATGGCTGTCAGGGCAAACACATTGTGGGAGTAGCACAAGAATGCTACATGCTGATCGTTTCCATTACCACTTCTTGCTTGCAATTGGGAGTCGGATTGCGTCTAAATTGGTTAAGGCGGTTTTGCCTTGGGGCTCGACTGTCAAGGTCATTCACCACAGAAGTGTTCAAAGTAGGTAGTTGGGTGTTACGTGGTCTTGTGGCATTGTTGCCGCACGTAGCGTGCACATGTCCGTTGCCCTAGAATGTGAGACACCTCTTGCCTGGTGGAACATTCCCTAAAATACTGGTTTTCTTGGCAACAGTAGACGCAATATTTGACAGATTTTCTGGGTCGTCTGACAGCACTTTATATTTCATTTGGTTCGTTATATTGGTCGTGTTGGTCCTGAATTTCAGTGGTATATATCCTGCTATGAATTAGGTGCGATCCTGGTACATGTTGACGAGTAGTGACGTTCCTGTAATAACTGTTATCTTCGTAAGTTCTCGCACGGAACGTGGATGAGGTGCATACAAATGATGTGTTGAAGCTCTTGTTGAAAGACATTAGCAGTAGGAGCGCAGGCTAAATATCCTTCTAAATGACCATATGTTATACGGTCTAATATTTCCTGTTGAACTATGTTAAAGTTAAAGGATCGACCACCTCGCAGTAGTGCTTCCTTCACCATGCCTAGTATTGGCCTTGCAATTCCTCTGAGCAACCAATTACATACTTCAGTCTCAGCTAACTTGTAGTCGGTTTGAAGAATGTCATCGAGAAGGCCTCTTGCATGACAAATATACGTACCTATGTCTTCAGTTATACCCACCCGGATATTTTTTTAATCAACGAGCCTACGCAGCTGATTGTCACTACCAGTATTCACGTAATCAGTCCCCAGGCAGTTCCATGCAGTTTTCGCTAATCTGATGGACGGAAACTGCATGTAGAGGTCGGGAGCTACCGTACGCATCAACATAACGACAAATGCTGATCAAAAGTGTCAATTTGGGCTTAGGTTGCTACAAGAGGGTCTGCGGAATCTTGGGTGAGAGCCATCGTGTCCCATCTCTCATCTCGTGCATGACAGAGAAATTGAGCTACTATTCCCTTGTAATGATTTTAAGAGCAGTTGTTTTTCAGTGACTGTTGCGGCACAGGTGGCAGTTGGCAATATTCCCACCTCTCTTCCATATTGCTTCGAGTATGGTTTGTTCTCTTGTCGTTGTAGCTTGTAAGATTGTAGAGGGAATTTCTGTTGATGTTGCCTTCAGTTTACGTGAGTTGAATGTTTCGAAAGGGGTTGAAAAACCACGCTGTGCTACCAATGGTGGAGAAATATGCATGAGGAGCAGGGTGTGGTTAACATCAATCCCATCTGGACCTCTTCTGTCCACTTGCCAAGGGCCTTGCTAAGGAAATCTGTCCCCGGATACGTCTCCACAATTGCAGAGGTCCGTATTCTAGATCCACCAATGAAAGTTGAAGAGGCTGGTACTGTAAGAAATGAAAGATGGTAAACTTTCAAGAACTAAACTTCATCTGAATTGGCTATTTTCAGGCAATATTGTGGTAATTTCTTGTCAAATGCCCAGCTCGTCCACTCTCTCTCTCTCTTTCTTTGGTTCAGGGAGGGAATGGGGAAAATAAGTAAAGCACTTCCCTTTCCCATGAGGCTAGCTTCCATCTAAAACTTTACAACCATGCTAAATATGTGCTCAATAAAATCGGAAAACGGTAAAATGACTACCTATTAATACCTTGAAGCCGTACCCAGCATACGAAATGTAACGGTCATCTTGAGCATTAAAAACTGTCTCTAATGTGTAAGGACATCATCATACAAGTCTTGTCAGGTTTCGATCACAAAATAGTGGTCATGTAGCCATTTTGTTTTTACAAGTTCATCTTTACCAAAGCTAAGCCGGAAAAAAGCGACTTTGCTCTCAGGAGTTGGATGAGAAAGAAAAAAGGTTTTTAACAATAAAGTCGGTAACAACGTAGAGAGAGGAGGCGGGTAGGGGTGATAATTACAATACGGCAGGGAAGTTTAGAGAGTATTGCTGGCTTGAACTCTAGGCTAACAATAAGTCCTTCTATAATACAGTTGAGATGATCACGAATGAACCATGACCAATTAAACGTGACAGTATACCAACATTGTAGCAGGTATGTATGTTGGGTTTACAATAGAGATGGTAACATACAAGGAGCTTTGTAATAGGCAACTTAACGGATGTCTCCTATGGTGTGGCTTGATAAAAGACTTATTAATGATAGAACAAGTTTGTTTTTGTGCGATCTTAAGATAGAAAACGTCTAGCTTCCTGCCAGGAAAATATTTTCTCTTTAAGAATGGTAATAAAATATTGGCACGAAAATTATTTTCCACACGTTTTACTGTTTTACAGAAAAAAAATTGGACTAGTGTGTTTCGATTCAAAAAGGGTTGCTTCGGCAAATGAAATTAATTCCTTGCCATATCTCCATTACAGTCTATGGTCAACTCTGTAATTGACTTTGTAAATATTGGTCCGGTCATCGGTTGGAGCGTAGATTGAATAAACACATTAAAAGACAGTTGTATCTTGTCTCAAATTATTTGTTAGTGAATAAGTGGTACACATTAGGAGTGTGTACATTCTTCTCGAGGTTGTTGGCATGGGCTTAGAGTTGCACTTATCCCATTGAGCAGTCTGGCAGAATCTCATGTGTTGAGAATGGAAAGGGGAGAGGAAGAGAGGAAAGCTGCAGGATAGTACGGCCTGGTGTTCCATATGCACTAACTCTATTATAAGCTTATTTTCAGGTGAAAACAAACGAAAATGATTTTTTAGGTGTAATATGGATTAATTAGCTTAACCTTTACAAGAATCTCGCGCACCTTCGTTCATTATTTTGCCTTTGACCTCTTGTTTTAACGTGTCTGAGCACTTCCAAACCGACGTCATTTTCGGGATATGAGTACCACTATCTTGGATCGTGATGTCAGTTCCGCCTGGTTGCGTACAAATTTATAATACTTTCAGTATATCATCATCCTAACGGTGTGGGTGTATTGACGTCATTTACTGTCACGTAGCCTGTGATTTTATTTGATCTAACCGTGTGTGTCACTGCTGTCTTGCAAAATAAATATTCCCCTTAATAATAGTTCAACAATATCAAGGACCACGCTAGTGGTCTGCCCGCCAAGTTCAATAATTGTCACACTTCATTGTAACTTCATTGTATGAAAGTCGTTGTTTAAATCCTGCATTGTTGTTGCATGGTCACTAGCTTTTCACATAGACATAGAGCCTTAGGGCTTCGGGTAGATGACCAGGAGTGGTTAACGCTCGTTAAACCCTTTAAACCCTTTTTAACTAGCTTTTCGTACTTTAACACAAACCAGAGCTGATCGTATTTCACGATGGCAAGGATAAATGCCTATGCAGCGAACCAGCTTGAAAATTCTTGGAAATGGGCAGCTTCTGTACCCTGACAAGCAATAGTTGTATATCAATCACGTGCATAAACTGTATCAATGTCATAAAAGTGCGTAAAGATCGTTGATTTCAGCTGACTATTATATACCGACAACTGACTACTGACTACTGATTACTGACTACTGACTACTAATTCTGCTCATATAAAATAAATTAAGCAACAAATACGAATGAAATTTGATATTTAACACTCTTTTAACTCCAATACGTGCCTTTTAAGGTTTGACGTTTGGGGAGGCATGAAATAAAAAGATTGCAATCATTTGTAATGATATTTTTCTGTATGTTGGGAAAATGCCACTGATGATCAAAATAAGCATTACTCCTTGACGGATTGATTTGATTTTATGCCCCACAACTTAGTCCAATCCTATATACTACACCAACCCAAATCACGAAATCCACTCTGCAAATAAAACACAGCCAATGCAAAAACGCTAGATATCCAGGAAACACTAGGCGCACTAGAAATGCTGGAAACTTCAGAACCACCAGAACCACCAGAAACATTGGAAACATTGGAAACGTCAGAAACACTGCCACTGCCCCAACACTGCGCACATTCTACCTAGTCTCATTTTTAGAACGAGTAACAATGCAAACGGACTGCCACTAATAATCAGCAACACAACATTGTTGATAAAATGCACTTGTTTGTAGTAGGTCGTATGGCGTCGGGCCACTAAGCTCTTAACAAATTTGCAGTCTGCGCTACTTATTGTTGATGGTTGAATCAGCAAACCCTTTAATTTATATGATTGAAGTCCTCACTCTAGCAAAACTAAAAAAAATTAATATCGCCGTTCGTATTCAATGTTTTTCGACCAAAACTTGGCCAGATAGTAGATAAATGGGCAGTGACAAAATAAGACGCCACAAAAAAAAAACTACAAAAGAAGTGACATGTAAAACAAAACCCACAAGGGTGAAAGAACCCGCCAAGTTCAGCCAATCAAAGAAGTGATAGCAGAGCCAAAAAGACGGCCACCAATTACTACATTGGTTGCCAAGCTAATCCCACCAACCACTACCTCACACGTTAAATCAAATACTTGAACATTGCTACCAATAGTAGGAATGGTCAGGCTTTTGATTTGACTTTTGATCTAATACTCGGTGGGTTTAGGTTGGCAACGAACGTAGTAACTTGGTGGCCGCCATTTTGGCTCTGATATCAGTACTTTGGTTGGCTGAAACTTGACGGGTTCTTCCACCTTTGTGGGTTTTATTTTAGATTTTAATGACCGTAACCTGATCACTGGAACAACCATTGCAGGAAACAATATAAAAAGAAAAGATATTGTTTCAGGAGAGTTTTTCTTCTTTTTTACTTTGATTTAATAATTAATCCTAATTTAAAAAATAAACAGTTTGGTTACCCCTATTGAAAAAGGTATTTTTCCATCTTTTATCTAAGCATGATTAAAACTTTATATCTTAATTATACCTACTATAATAGCAGTTTAAAGTCAGGAATTAATATGTAGGTATGTAGCTATTATATTGTGAATGGGACTTACGACAGACTGTATTTTCCAGATCGATCTGGTGAATTTGGTCATTAAATTAAATATGTATTATCGTGTCAAACAATTCTGTAGTTAATTCCATCTGCATATTTTCTGTTTCAGTACTCATTCATCAACAGAACTGCAGAACCTTGTATATCAACTGAGGACTACTCAAAATGTCAAGAGGAATGTTTTCTCCGATACACTGCAATAGATGGAGCTGTCAGGTGAAATTTTTATTTTTGTAACTGGTGAAGTGCACAAATAGTCAGTGAGCAATTCGAAAATGTGGTGTCTAACAGCTAATAGTTAGACATTTGGGCACCAGATGGTTTAAGGTTAAATCAACAACACTAAATCCGAATCTGACTGGTGCCAAGGCAGATGAATACAAGATGGTATCCAACTCTCCATAATAACTTCTTTTTTTGGGCGTTTAACGTCTAAACTGTGGATCATATTGACAACAAACTGGTTACAGTTAATATTCAGCAATAAATTTTCTTCAAGAAATGACATATTTAACGTAAAGAAATGATTAGTTTACATATTTAATATAAATCATTTTTCTGCCTCGCAATCATCGTTCGTGTCTTACTACTTCATGGTTATTGTAAAATCGTGTGTAACTATACGTGTACAATAACTCCTGACTAGAAATAACTCCTCGTATATTTATAATTAAAATACACGGATGGTAATTTGGCTCAGTTAAAATAAGGAGCTGACGCTAAATATAAATAAAATTAAGGTCGAAGCTATAGCTACGGCTTTGTTTTTGCTGTAGCAATGCTTTCGGTTTGTATTCATGCAAATGTCATTAACTATGACGTTGGCCACTATTAAAGAAAGGTTTTTTTATCTGATCGGTATGGAAAAGTGGGCTAGAAAGAGTTCGATTGGATCACTCAATAACACATAATTTCCAAAGCTATACCGATCAGGCAGCCATCACAAGTACCAACATGATATGAAGAACAAAGCAGCTGCATGCTGACGTACCCACATTCGGAAGCATGGCAAGAATTTTGACGTCACCAGGTAGCGGATGACATCCGATACTGCATCCTATCAGACTCTGAAACACAAACAGACCAGTGCATGTGCCGAGGTAACTGAGGTAGATATAGGCACGGAACCTTAGCATAATTTTAACTTAAGAAATGAAACGGCAACGAATTGTATAAATAGAGAAAATAAGAATGTTAAGAAATAAGAAAGACT
>JAHWFP010029162.1:68916-93823 GCA_023313725.1 Lithobius niger
GGCAACGGGCAATTGGTCAGCGGTGGACTTAGCCTTTTGCTCGCTGGCCATCCCAGTTCACTTCACTTGGGCTGTCACTGCCGATCTGCATGGAAGCGATCACCTCCCCATTGTGTTGTCCACAACACAAGGGGGTTCTGTGGCTTCCAGGCCAGCCCGGTGGGCGCTTAAGCGTGCTGAATGGTCAGCCTTTGCTGAGGCTGCTGTGTTTCAGCGTGCGGTTGAGGACTTTTCTGATGTGGATGAACTTTCCACTCATTTCACTGATGTGGTCCTTGCTGCTGCTCATGCTACTATCCCGCGTACGTCCACACAGCCGCGGCGGGTTCCTGTTCCATGGTGGACGCCTGCTTGCGGGCAGGCCATTCAGGCCCGCCGGCGAGCGTTGCGTGCATTCACGGTCAGCCCGACTACTGGCAACTTTGTAGCGTTTAAGCGCTGTCGTGCCCGTGCCAGGTATGTCATCCGTGAGGCTAGACGTGCTTCGTGGGCAGCTTATGTTTCGTCGATCACGCGCTCCACGCCTTCTCAGCAGGTGTGGCGGAAGGTGCGCCAGATTTCGGGGAGGAGCGTGCCTTCCCCGGTTTCACAGCTGAAGGTGGCGAATACCGTGATCTCTTCTGTGCCAGATATCGCCAATTGTCTTGCGTCTGCATTTGCGCGGGTCTCGAGTGATGACCATTATGATCCTGGTTTCCTCGGGATTAAGCGTAGAGAAGAGGCGCGCTTTCTTGACTTTCGCTCCGATGGGCTAGAGGAGTACAATTTACCGCTTACCTGGCAGGAATTTGTTTCAGCTTTGTCCAAGTCGCATGATTCCGCCCCGGGGCCTGATGATATTCACTATCAACTGTTGAAAGATCTGCCTCTTGCCTCCCAGCAGTTCTTGCTGGGGGTGTTCAACCGTGTGTGGGCAGAGGGTTCTATTCCAGCAGCATGGAAGACAACAGTGGTCATCCCGATTGTAAAACCGGGCAAAGACCCTACTTCTCCTTCCAGTTATCGCCCAATCGCTCTGATTAGCTGTGTCTGTAAACTTATGGAACGGATGGTCAGTGAGCGGTTGGTGTGGGTGTTGGAATCACGGGGATTCTTATCTGTGTCCCAGTGTGGCTTTCGACGGTTTCGGTCAACTATCGATCATCTAGTTGCCCTTGAATCAGATGTGAGGGAGGCTTTTCGCCTGCGTCATCATCTGGTTCAGGTTTTCTTTGACTTGGAGAAGGCGTATGATACGACGTGGCGTTATGGGATTCTCCGTAATCTCTATAACTATGGCTTGAGGGGACAGATGCCACTGTTGCTTTCTGCTTACCTCTCAGGCCGTTCTTTTCGCGTTCGTGTCGGGGCGACTCTTTCCCGCCCGTTTGTCGTGGAGAATGGTGTGCCTCAAGGTGGTGTTCTTAGTGTCGTCTTGTTTGCTATAGGGATCAACCCCATTGCTCAGCAAGCTGCTGTTCCCCAGTCATTGTTTGTCGATGACTTCGGCCTGCGCTTTCGGGCAGCTCGCATGCAGACCTGCGAGCGGCAGCTACAGCTGGCAATTAACAAAGTCCAGACCTGGGCGGTAAGTAATGGTTTCCGGTTTTCTCCGGACAAGACTGTGTGCATCCACTTTTGCCGCCAACGAACACTGCACCCGGATCCTTGCCTGTACTTGGGGCGGGCACAAATTCCTGTTGTCCCACAGGCACGTTTCCTGGGTCTGGTGTTCGATTCCAGGTTGTCTTGGCTTCCACACTTACGCCAGCTTAAAGACAAGGCTTTGCGGGCGCTTAACATCTTGCGGGTCCTGCCGGGCACTTCATGGGGTGCCGATCGCGCAGCCATGTTGCGCCTCTACCGAGCCCTTGTCCGCAGCAAACTTGATTATGCGTGTATGGTCTATGATTCGGCTAGTGACTCCACTCTCCAGATGTTGGACACAGTGCATCACAGTGGCCTGCGTGTGGCGACTGGGGCTTTTCGAACTTCTCCAGTGGTCAGCCTCTATGCTGAGGCCTCGGAGCCACCTTTGGCCATTCGTCGGCGACAGCTTGCCATTCAGTATGCTGTGCGTTTGCGTGCTGTGCAATCCAGTCCTGCTTGGTCCATGGTTTTTGGGCCAGACTTGCGAGTCGGTAGACGCAGGGTGGGTAAGGGTGATTTCCGCGATAGGCTCCAGCAGTCCTGTCAGGAGATAGCCTTTGAAATGCCCTGCGTCTTGAGGCTTGAGGGAATGCCAGTTGCCCCTTGGCTTGTCCCAGGTGGCAGTTTCATTCCCGAAGGGTTCCACTCTACCAGCAAGGTACTTACAAGAGTTCTGGCGGCTGAGTTCTCAGTACGCCGGTTATCAGCGCCTGTTTACTGATGGGTCGAAGTCCGACGTTGGCGTGGCGTGTGCTTGTGTGTGTAAGGGTGTAACGGTTGCCCATCGCCTTCCATCAGGCTATTCTGTGTTCTCTGCAGAGCTTTTGGCTCTTGGTTTGGCGGTGGAATGGATCCTTGACCTTCAGGGCACGCATTTCATTGTCTTTAGTGATTCCATGAGTGCCCTGGAGTCCTTGGCGAATTTCAGTCCTCGGAACCCCTTGACACAACGTGTCCAAGCTTTGCTTTCCCGCTTGCCTGGTCAGCAGAAAACCGTGCTTTTCTGCTGGATCCCGGGCCATGTTGGGATAGCAGGGAATGAACAAGCTGATTCTGCTGCGAAAGGGGCCCTTTCTGGCCCTCTCTGTAGGGATCTCAGCCTTGTTCCCTCAGATGCCTTTCCAACTCTGCGTCTGAGGTTACACGCTTTTTGGCAAACCTTGTGGGACAGACAGGACGGTAATAAGTTACGGGCCATTAAAGGCACTGTCGAGGAGTGGCACTCGGCGTGTCGCCGCAGTCGCCGTGAGGAGGTTGTGTTGGCCCGTTTGCGAATTGGTCACACCCGGCTTACTCACTGTTTCCTTTTGCGGGGAGTTGACCCTCCTGAATGTTCTTGGTGTCGACGGCCACTTACGGTCCGGCACTTACTTGTTGATTGTCGCCATCTTGATGGTGTTCGTCGTCGGTTCCATCTTCCGCATGACATTGAGCGTCAGTTGGGCGATAAGTCTGTCCTCCTGTCCGGTGTTTTTCAATTTTTGCAGGAGGTACAGATGTATGACAAGATTTAGATTAGGGGTTTGAATAACATCTCTGTAATGTGTGGTGCAGTGGCAACCCGGACCACTGCACTGTGACTGAGGTTGGCGCTAATGACCAAGTTGTCGACGCGCCATTAAGCCTCAATCCCCCCCCCCATCATTTTGTTGGAGTAAGTTTTTCCTTTTGAGTGGTGATAAAAACTAAAGTTGGACTATGATCTGCAACTGTTTTTCCTAAACATAACAAACAGAGCAAGCATCACATACTCTCACAAATATGTGGTCAATGCACGACTAAACCATTTTGCTCACCAGAATTCCATGTCTAGTGGGGGAATCAATCAGCTTGTTGAATCCAAAAAAGGCTAACAAATTTTCATATTTATCCTGATCACTTTTTTCTTTTGAAATATTGATTTTCAGATAGTTATGTTTGTATCATCAAAAAATGTGATTAAATGAGTTAAGCTCAGCATTCTTAAAAATATTTTTCAATTCTGTATGAAATTTTGTTTTATTTGAAAATGGTTGTATATAAATTGCAATGATTAAAATGTCAATATTATTTTTTTTCAATAATAATATTTTTATTAATAGACATTTAACAGCAGATGCGTTAAAATAAATGTTTTTTCCTGGTGAATGCACAGATTCCTCCACCTCGACCAGCATGATTACATGTAACAAACAAAATATCACAGTAATCTAGAGAATAAAGGCAAATATCAGCATTTTTAAAGTTAATTTCTGATAATATGATACCACCTCGATTGATTGTGGTATTACACAGTTCTAGACAAAGTTCATTCCGGTTCTTTCTACAGTTCTTAATATTAACATGAAAAATTCTTAAGTTTAAACCAGAGCATTTTTTTGGCTCTTCAACATCCAGGAAGATTTTATTTATGAAAGCAGTGGTTTTGCAACATCCAAATCATTTTAAGTTTTCACAGGGATCGCCCTACCCGTCAGTTTATCTCAACCAAATCTTGTGTCATACAAAAACCAAAAAATTTAACTTAGCGAAATTTTTTGTCTTCCAGAACAGATCCTTATAATAAGGTACTCGTTAACCAGCCTAGGTATATTTGTATTTCAAAAATCTTATCATTATCAACAATTTTATTTTTTGCTTAAATCCGTGCATGTCTTTCTATCTTATATTTATAGTAAATAGTATGATAAGTTATGATGGTCTTTTATTATTATTTGATGGTAAATGATGAGCAGTTTTCAACCTATCATACCAGTATGTCTTCACACATAATTCAGCAGCAATTTTGTTTCAACAATTTAAGTCTGGTTTTCATTTGGGTAGAAATAGTGCTTATTGATCTGATTTTCGGTTTCATTCATATTGCTCCGTTTCATTTATATTTTCAAGTATCTTCGCCATGACTTCCGTTTGTTTATCATCTTCTTTGGCTTCTATTTTTTTCATCAAATCACATATTTTTTTATAATTTTCTTTAAGATGATCAATATCTTCACTACATAAGTTATTGTGTTCGTAGTTGTTTTATTTCCTTTTGAGAGTAATTAATCTCCTTTGTCATTAATTTAATATTTCCTTTAATTCCCTTGTTTTCCTCCAAACTTGTTAAGATACTTCTGAGCGTCTGTTTCAGCTATTCATTACCCGTAAATTTCTCTTATATCCCTAACTCCTTATTTTCACCAAAGTCTCCAATTTCAGTTTCTTCATCTTCAGATATACACTTCTGAATTTTTTTTCTTTTCTGGTGACATCTTGGACAGCTACATGTTGCCTGCTTACAGACTCCCCAAGGATTTCCAAGTTGATGCACTAATATTTACACATATGCAGTGATATTTAACTTTGGATATTCCACACAAAGCACATCAACATTAATCTCGTAAAGGCCACACCTCAACATTGCGAACGAAAGAGAGCATTAGATTGCAAATGCTCAGCAAAGAGACTTCTCAGCGCACCTCTACCCAACATTTCAACTCGCCCACCATTTAGTCAAAATTTCAAATGAATATTGAAAACAAAATCGTTGATCAAACCTCATAATTCTTGTCTCCAGTTTATCACTAGTGCCTTGTACGTAAGAGTCAAACAGAGATCCTCAGCTAGTTACAATAAAATGACAGCAAAAAAGGTAAGTTTTTAGCCAACACAACACCGTGACAACTCAGCCACTAGCACGTGGTGAATTGCTAATAACACATGGTGATATTATTCTGTAATTGTAGCCATCTTGAAATCGGGTGGCCATTTTTAATTATGCTTATCTTCGTCTGATTTCCTTCACATTTAGAACATAGCTGATATTACTAGGGATTATAATGTGCCTTCGTCACTAGTTATCTCTAAAGGCCGCCAACTTGAAATCAGGTGGCCGCTTTGAAATTTTGCTTGACTTCGTCCAATTTCCTTTAAATTTAGAACGTAGACGATATAGTTGATACCAATTGAAACAATGAATGTGCAATCATCTCTAGTAATGTCCACTAGCTGCCGCTCCATCCACCAACTTTTCAGCCTTGCAAAGGACATTAACCTGTTTACTGCGTTTCTCTAAGAAACAGAGATTAATAAACAGAAACGGATCGTTAAATGTTAATGGTAAGGGTCAAAAGTTAAATCTAGGAGGAACACGGAAAAGCTTTGACAGCAAGGGTATAGGTGTACAAATTTGTCGGTAAGAGGCTGTCAAGCATTAGACCCTAACTACCTAGTGGCCAGCCTTGGTCCTTAAGAATAAGAAATCAAACAATACATTTTGATGGAAAACTGTAAGAGATCCTTCTATAAGGATCCATGTGATGATCCAATAGCAATGAGGTGTGTGATTCCCACTTTGCTTTTGGGTTCAAAGTTTCTTTTCGTTGACAGGAGTGATCAATATTGGTTGTCATCAATTACCATACAGGCCGTGTCAGTATGGCTCAGGGGTAGGACCTCGGCTCTTTGGTTTCAAAAGTCGTGGGTTCGATTCCCCACTCAGGCAGTCTGACATATAAGTCCAAAATGTAACGTAAATAGTTTTGCATCTGTATTTATTTATTTATCAAAAATCTACGAAATCCGTATAAAGATAGTCAAATATTCTAAAACATAAGAAGCCAAATGCCAAAATTCACAAGACAATAATGTTTTTAAAGGACTTTGAAAATATTCCAAGAACAAAATACCTGCAACTGTGATGATGGCCTACACTATTAGAGGCTACAGTATCTGGGCCATCGTCCCTTCCTCTCCCACGTTGGTTAATAGCAAGGAACAATCTGTAGTCGTTTGACAACTGAGAGTGTAATTGAAGGAGGCTTGCTTGTGAGCTAACAGAAATGTAACTTCAAACAGATAAGTAAATCCGTTAATAGACAGTCACAGGGATTCTGCACTCAAATGCTCAGGATGTTCCAGGTGCATGCTCACATTGGACAGATGGACATGTTCAATTAGTCAAGAAGTCTTGTGCCTCGTAATTACAACCTTGGTTTGCTTTTGTGTGGGTTCAGTCAGCAATGATGCGATGAATGTATTGAATACGTGGTGGGACTTGTTGAACTGATTAAAAAGCCAGTTCGACATGAGTTGTCATACACATTATCAATGGTGATGCGGGACAAATAGGTGACCGGACAAGCGACATGATTTGAGAGCTCACTTTCTTCAAGAGTCAAAGTGTGGCAAACATCCCAAAACTGGGCCTCACACCCGCATATACACATACACTTACACTTACACTTACATGCTCCTAGGTACTTACACTTACATCCGCTGGTTGTGCACGCATCATTGAATGCACTTCATGAGAATTCACAAACGATTTAACCTTCACAAATTTATTCCGACATTTTTATGAGCAGATCGAAGTAAGAAGTGTCCGCTACTTGTTCCATATGGTTGTAAAATGTGTTCCCTGACCGAACAGAAGTCCAGAACAGTCATACACAAGAAGCAAATTTAATTTTCGGCAATGCTTTCCTTGTCTTGTTTGCAATTTAAAACATTAAAAACGTCCATCTTGATATGACGTCATATCTTCGTCATTCCAAGATGGGGGCACGTTGTTGGGCAACTTGAGGTTGTTCCTGTTGTTTTAGCGAATTTAATATTTTAAATTGTGAACAAGACAAGGACACATGACTGGTGTGGTTTGTGTACAGCATCGGAGACAAACATTTTATTGTTGCTTGAGAGGGAGTGGCACGTGAGTGTAGAATGGCAAAGAGACGAGCTCTCTCCAATAGCTCCAAGGTACTCCACCGTCGGGACGCATTAGTATTTCTCCACAAGACACTAGGTTTCAGGGCACTAGGTTTCAGGGCCCCTGGTCCAGATTTTAAATAAAAAATAAAACAAAAGCCAGAAAGTGCACAAACATTACAAGCACACAACGTTTCGGAATGTAATCCGTTCCATCATCAGTGTGTATAAAACTAGGTGCCTCTTTGGTTTATATTGTGCTATTAGTTTTATACAAACCGGATGACGGAACGGAATGATTCCGAAACGGTGTGTGTTTTTAATGTTTGTGCACTTTCTGGCTCTCTTTTGTTTAAATCTGCACAAGTGACTTTAGTTGCCGATCTATATCCAAGGGAATGTAGATGCCTGGATGTGCTAACCGCCATGACAGTCCTGACGTAACGAATTAGCTTGGCAGCGTGCAATGCCATGCACGTGACCCTAAATCATGGTTTTAACAGGATTTATAGCCAGAGAGTTAGAAAACGTTATAAAACGAAGACAGGTAGTAACCAGACTGCTCAGTCTCAACCAAAGAATCCTCCAACCACAGTGAAGCCACACCTGTGATACACATCGTTACTACGGGCAACTTAGTGTTAGGTTGTATTCTGTCTTGTTATGCTAGAAACATTTTTAATGTGGTATTTTTAAACTTAAAGTACCTAGGAGCATCCTTGATTAATATTATGCTGTGCAGTTGGTAGGTTAAATTAACCTATATCTTTTAACGGTTCTCTTACTAAGCAACCAGCTTTCCTAAAATCAAATTTAGATAAATTTAATTTTCGCTAGAAATTTGAACAAATACGGTGACTTTCTTTCCAAGTTGTAATGATACAATGCAAGGCAGAAGTTGGATTTTCATAATAGTTTGATCACACATATTATTAATCGTACCTGAGTGTTATCTGTTTGGCTTTAAGGCAAAGTGGTTCCTTATGTGAACTTAACGCTAGTAACGTAGCCTAACGATTAAAACTCATGGATTGTAAAATCAACGAATACTTGAAGCAAATTGTAGAAATTTTCCAATAAATAACAATTGCACATATGTACGTCGGTTTCAGAGTTTATTGATTTATTAGTAAACGATGGGTTGTACTGTAGTTGAGGCAAAAATTTGCAAGAATAAGATTAACTCTCAAAATTAATTTATCGATGGTGGCAGTGAAAAGTATCACGATTCTAAAGCATAAAGAACAATTAACTTCGGATAGATTAAGCACAAGTTTACTACAGTAAAAAAAAGATTCGCTCTTTTATTACCTGAAGAGGTCATACTGAGCTTGATATTTGGAAATAAACCGCATTAATTTCGAGCACTATTACGCACAGTACCAGTCTGTATTTTTACAATCGGCAACAGTATTGGTCATTGAAATGACACCAGTAACGACAACAGTATCAGTAATGAAAAAGCATCAAAACTGACATCACTATCGGCAAGAATTTGTAGGGTTGGGAAGGAGAATTTGTAACTCTAAAAAGTCACTATTGAAACGTCCTAGATCCATTCCAATTAGTTCCATCAGTTTTCAGAGGGTGCCATGTGTTCCATCTGATAATTTTTGCTCATTTTTCAGCCCTACTCTAAAGTAAACTAAATAACAACTAAGCTAAACTAAATAATAATTAAATACAAGCTAGTTCCATTTAGGTTAGTTTAATTTCAGGCTGAAAACTGAGTAGAAATTCCCACATAAAACTCGTGGCGCCCTCTATAAACTCAGACGGAACTAATTGGACTGGATCTAAGACGTTGCAGTATAGGGTCTCAGTCATAAATTCTCCTCCCCAACCCTGTAAATTTTTGGTATTGGTAACGATGTCCCATCGACATCACCAACTATGTCAACGTTGAAAACACCGCACAGTAACATTTTAATTGCTACTTTCCTGCTGCAATAGGCATGAGTTAAATTTTACAGCTAAGACGACTGTTGGACCTGTAGATTCCTTTGTAATTGGAACCTTCCCTTAAAGAATACCGCCTGAATAATTAGTTGAATAAGAGAATCAACCATTGGTATGGAAATTTTTTTAAGTCTACCATCATTGATTAAACTTGGTACGATATATTGAAAGTAGCACATTGGTTTCATCAGCCTTGCGAGCATGCCTTATTGAATCAGCTACTTAACCTCTTCTCTTGTAAAGCAAAAACCATTAAGCATAGTAGATAATACGACAGCCTTAGAAAATAGAAAAACGTATGATGTCTTACTGAGAAGAAAACAGTAGAGTCTAACAAAAACCAGTAATATGTAGTCAAAAACATTGGGAATGCAAAACGTCTTACTGCTCTAATTCTAGGTACAGCAGCCTTTGAGATGCAAAAATGTATATCAAAGGCTAAGAAAAGTTTACTTCTAGAACAAATAGGCTTATTAGCTCGTCATGTACATTTTTATGCTTCACAACCTTTATTGGTTACAATCATTATAGTGTTGGGTCGTTTGTCACGTGCATCATTTTTGGTCGATCATAATTTATATACCATTAGCAGCAAAAACGCCACACATACATCGTTATTACCACAAATTAAAAATTAAAAAATATATTTAGCTAGACATCATCGCTTATATAAACCACATGCTCGTAAATTGAAGTCAGTTACCGATTTAATTTGAGGTTCGACCAATGCAGAACATTGCATGTCCGGGGAAGAGGTATACCCCCACTGTTCCTACGACAGAGAGTGCCCTGAAGAGCATGTAATTGATAACTCATGGATAAAGCTATATTTTAAGTGTTATGGCTTTTCTGCACGATAGCAATTACTAAATGATAGCATACTGAAGTAAGTCCTGTTCTGATTATTTTTTTAGGTTTCCATTTCATCCAAAGAGAGCTAAATTTGGCAAGCCTGCACCTTTACCAAACGCAACCACAACTATAGCAATGGCATGGTTAATATACAAATGGTATTTTTTTTCTGATAGCAGTGTTCCTTGGATTACTGACCTTCCATGCAACTGTGCGCGCAAATGCCAACATCGCCGTTTTTGGTTCACTAAACTTCATCTGGATAATCAGTATTTCTCTGGGCGTGGTTCTCTTTTTCTTTTAAAATTCAGTAGCCCAGATGAGACGGAAATTAAAGAAGTGCTTATCTATAACTTCATTCAGTTGCTTTGTGACATCGGTGGCAATTCAGGGTTGTCTATTGGTATATCAGTATTAACCCTTGCTGAGTTGATTCAGGCTGCAAACCAATGCATCCGCTGTAAGAAACATGTACCTAAATTTACATCAACTGATCCCTTGTACCGTATTGTTCAAAAAACATATAAGAAGTTGAATTCATGTTACAGTATTCATTGCAATGAAACTCCAATGGAATACAATGAAAGAGGCCACAAGTGGAAAAAGCGATTGATTACTTTCTTCAGTTTTATTTTTTTCTTAATTATAACTACCATAAGGCTTTTACAGTTTCTACAACACCCTACAAGAGATGTGCTTGATATTTCCTTTAAATCCATTACAACTGGACCGTCAATCACAACATGTACTGGCGACTATAGCATGATAACTCTACAAAAAGAATACGCCCAACTAAACAACATAACAGATGTATGCAGTGTGAAGATATGGGATTTGATTACCTTTAGGTCGAGTGTCAGAAGAACAGACATCTTTGATCTTTGGAAACTTAGATATGTAAGTGATTTGTAAATACTTCTGCATGCGAACTCGTCACATTACTTGGTTTATCTTCTTGATCTAAAGTAAGAATTAAGTTACTGTACAATTCCGATTTTGAGATTAAAGGAAAAATTGCTTTTACCTAATTTTACAAGTTAGAACAGTAAGGTCAAAGTTTCACTGCTGACTCCGAAGTGTTGTTTTATAGTACTTTGTATGTAAAACAAAGTACTTTTTCTAATCACTTTCCTTATCACTGCTGCACGGCTTACCTAGCACATGGAAGCAAAATCATCTGATTGGCAATCCTAAAAGTTTATAAACAGAGAAAGGAAAATACTTGAGAGTAGTTCTGGTGGCTTGCTAAATCAGCTCTTGTATGTTTTCCATTGAGTTATTATCAATAGTACTGTGTGTTTCTAAAGTAGTATGGTTTGCCTCTTGAGGGGCAGAAACCCACAATGACATGCAGTAAAATCAAATTTTAATATTAGATTTTAATGTCGACGGACATATTCATGATAAAACATCAATACCAAAAAAAGACAAGATCAGCTACAGCGGGGAGACATATTAGTGGCGATGTCATCTATACTTTCAAGATGGTGAGCCAATTTATGCCACTAATGGGAGTTGCTCCAGTCTTTTATTGTATTAATGTTTTATCTTGAACAATACCCACAACATTGATTCGAAATCTACTGTGTGCTATTGTGGATTTTTGCCCGTCAGGAGGCAAATTAGCAGTAATTTATCAACTCACCCAAATTAATTTGATTAATGAATAAATAGTAAAAAGCATTTTCTTCTATAAATTAATGTAAATAAACAAATAAATTGTTTGCTGTAAAAGCAACCGGAATTGCAAGGAATTGATGATCGCTATCAGCTGCCTCCAATGTTAAAACAAAAAATTATAGAATACAAAAGTTTAGACGTTTAAAATGAGGACAATTGGTACGTGTGCATATTAGGGTTGATGTAATTTAATTGGAGTCCAGAATGCCCTACCACTTACGTTAGCCCTACAAGGGAGAGAATGGTCCCCAATGGCATTGCCAAACGTGGGGAAAAAGTGAGGGGAACCGTCGGGAGTCAGTCTACTAATATAATACCCAACACTAGGAAGTAATCAGCATCAGCAGCAGCAGTAACGCTACAATATTAGAAGTAACGTTTTTTTTATGGCAACAATTTAAAGTAACGTTTTTGCTCATTCTTCGTGCGCATACTGTGTCTTTGTTCCGGTGCCTATCAATTCTTGGTGCACGTGTTATGTATTATGAACTTTCGTATAAATGTTAATTGTTGATGGGTAAAATGAAAGAATTTGTGTTTCAGCTAAACGCATATAGTTTTAAACCAAACTAAGCTACGTTAATTTCGAGGCCTTTTTTGGTAGCTGTTAACGATAGAATGGCTTATTTATTTCGTGGATGCAGGCTTTCAGAGCTGAGCGAAATTGTTTCAAAGTAAGCAGCAACAATCATTGCGGGCGTGATCGTTGTTACTCGGTAAATGAAAAAAAAAATAGAATTGCAACAATTATTACCACAATGTGTCTCTTTTGTTGTTAAAGATAACACACATGAATTGTTTTAAAGTTGGTGGAAACAATCGTTGAGATTAACATAGAGCAGGGGCTTGCATACTAAAGTACTGATTTACTCAGTGTATAGTTTTATTTATTTTTTAGTATTCAGTAAAACGCAGGTATGCGTCTTTTTCATGGCTGCTCCAAAATTTCAACGAACTGCCCTCTTAACCTTTAGTCACAGGAATTAATTTCTGATACTTTTTTAAGGACCATCAGTCGTGGGATTCGAACCAGCTTTTGCTGGATTTGGAGACGAGGACACTGACCATTAGGCTGTTGCTGCTTGCTTTGCTTGGTGTCTCTGGGGACCCCTCACAAAGTTCTTTCACGTCAGTCAACTGTTGCTATCTGGCAACACCAATAACAAAACATGGGAGGGTCGGGGCAATGCAGGCAAGAAGAGGTGGGGTAGAGGGGGAGTGGCGAAGAGGAAGGGTAAAGGAGGAGGGAAGGAGAGGTGATATGTTGGAGAAGAGGGGAGGGAAGAAGAGAGAAAGGGAAGGGAGCAGAGGAGGGTTTGGGAAAGAGGAAGTAGGGAGGGGAAGGGAGAAGAGGAGGGAAAGGGGAAGGGAAAAGGGAGGATGAGAAGGGGTGATTACATTATTTGCTTGCGGAATGTGGGCATCAAGCAGAAGGGGGAATACGAACAGGGGGCCGGGAGGAGTCAGAATGTTTGGGGGGGTTAATAAATTTGTAACCAAAGACCAACACCAACGGTACCAGGGGGGAAAGGCGGGGAGATATACAGACCATACACTGCCGGCGGATGGTAACGAGGCCCGGGAGGGGGGGAGTTGTATAGGTTTGGGGGGAATTGAAAGTGCGAGAGGGTGGACAATGCGGTACAGGGGGAGGTGCAGGATGTTCGGAGAGGTGACCAAACCTGGGGGAAGGGGGGGAAGGTATACAGACCCTACACTGCTGGAGGATATAAAATAAATAAGGCAACAACGTTGCTGGATGCAAGACCCATAAGTAAGCATTTTTTTTTAATGTTAAAGACTCGAACTATGCACTGCAAAAAATAAGCATCTTAAACTAAGATGTGATATTTACATCCGTTTTTAAGGCGTTTTCGGCATCTTACTGTAAGACGGTATTGCCATCTTATAGTAAGATGCTTCAGTATCTTAAAATTTTGCATCTGTTTTTAAGATGTTTTCGCCATCTTAAAACACGATGCTTGGTAGGTATCGTACATATCTGTCATCTTATAATGCTGTCATCTCATAGCGATGATGTCTTTTAAACTCAACCATGTTATTTTCATTTGTTTATAATATTAGCTGTGAAACAGTTTGTAGAAGAGGACATATCAATCGCAGTACATTTCAGTCCTTATAACTTGATTGCAGACAAATGTTGGTCAATATCGTGTTAAGGATTAACTCATAGTGAATGCAAAATCATGTTAGTTAGCCGCCCCAGGTTAACGCAGGGCCTGCAATCGTTATGGAAGTCAAAAGAGTTTGCTACTTTCATAAATTGTGCAGATGTTGTAGCAGTCGTTTAGGTTATTCATAGGCTGTAGAAAAAATAAGACCATTTGAATTTTTTGAGAACATGACTAGAGTTTACTTAGGGTTAGCACACTAATTGCTTTCAGTCGAAGTAGAATAAAGCAGCAGTGAAGTTTCAGAGCGTTTTGCTTTAGTGCTAAAACACTGCAACTTATTTATTTTTCAACTCAGTAAATTGCCCACTTAAAATGTTGGCGACTTCACTTCGTTTCGGATTTAATACATTGTGCCGTCTTAAAACGATGGCATCTTTCCTTGTTTCTCAACTTTACTTTAAAAATATTATCACCTTAAAATGTTAGCAACTTTTCCCGTTTTGTAGCTTAAAATGTTTCCGTTTTTGCCAGTTTCCTCATTTAAAATACATTACCATCTTACAATTTTTGCAACTTACTCTCTTTTACAACTTGAAAATAAACCATCTTACTGCGTGGACATCTGAAATCGCTGCCATCTTACACTGTCTGTATTTGGCAACTGAAAACTATAGCATCTTAAATAGCTAACCATCTTAAATGTGTATTTTGCGTGCTTTCCACCTGATAATAAGATACATCTTGCGTTTAATGGTAACTTAAACAAGTCTGAAATTAAGACGCATCTTAAACAGGTGGTATCTTAAATCTTTAAAGCACAGATCCATTCCATCTAAATTCAGATGGTTTTACGACTTCAAGAGGCTCATCAACCAAAACAACTGAATTTCATATGCATCTTACGAATTTTACGATGCTTAGTTTTTACAGTGTCTCTAAACATTTTTATAGCGTTTCCATTGTTAGACGATAGTTGGATGTTTTTCCCATGAGCAATGATTTCATTTGTACGTACTTGTTTGTTTATAAGTAGAGTAAGCTATTTTACCTAGAGATTTTTTTTAATAAATACGGTTGCAAGCCTATTTACAATTGCGTTTTGGACTTTAAAAATGTAAAACCGACTGAGCGGGGAATTGAACTCACGACCTTTGGAACGAAAGGCCGGAGTCCTACTGCTCTGCCGGTCGAGTGTCAGTATGACTGAGCGGTAGGGCTCTGGCCTTTCGTTTCAATGGTCGTGGGTTCAATTCCCCGCTCAGGCAGTCTGACATTTAAAACCAAAAGGCAACGTAAATAAGTTTGCATCCATACTTATTTAACACTTTTCGAGCCCATTTGCCTTTCTGTTCTGTTTATAAGACTTTTTTCTTTTACGTTTTTATTAAACGAGCTGATGTGTTTCTTATACGCTCCATGTCTGTAATCAAAAATGATTTACGGACTTGTTCGAGGGACTTATGCAGACCCGAGGATAAAATGAAACCAAAATTGAAAAAAAAATACAACAAAAATAAAAAAATAAGGAACAGTGGTATAAAAACACGCGTTTGAACAATCGATGACCTAAAAAGAACATTTTGCCGGCCAACAGCCAGGCCGGCTAAAAATGGTTTCTTTTTGCGTAAAACATACTTAACCTGATAATTTTAGCATTACATTGTCCCCAATGTGATGTTCCCCTGGCGGTTTCTTCCACTGTGCAGCCGTCTGCTTGCATGCCCCACTGCGCCTGCGTGGCGCAGTCCTCCCTTATAAAAGCGAGAGCGTGGACGCTTTCGGCATTTATTTTCCTCTCAATGTGTCAGGCAATGACTCGAGTGGAGAGGTAGGGCGGGAATTAGGTTAAGTATGTTTTAGGCAAAAAGAAACCATTTTAGCCGGCCTGACTGGGGGCCGACAAAATGTTCTTTCTTTATTGCCAAAACATATTAACCTGATAATTTTAGCATTATCAGTTGACCTCGTCAAAATTGGTGGAGGGCAACGCCTTAACAGGGGCCCGGGGATGCAAGCAGGTTGACCCCCAAAAAGTTTGTTGAAAACTTCGCACTTTGTTCATAACAGGTGATGAACCTCGAAGTTTGGTCTCTTCCCCTCTTCTTCGGTTGGCGTGTTTCCATCATGAATGGCTAGCTTCCATCGTGGTTAGATAGCTTCAGTTTCGTTCTGAGTGCTTAATGGGTATTGACTACTGTACAGGCTGTAACGATGGGTCCCAACCAGTGTAGTCCGTTTACTTTCTCGACATTTCCCTCTGGTTGTGTGAGGTGGAGGTCCATGGATTCCCTCAAGATGCTGGTGTGCGGCTCACTTCGGTCGGAAGGCTTTGTCGTGGGTTGACGATGTGGAGATTGCCCTGATTGTTATAAGTTACTACGTTGGTCATTCAACTCCTGTGTGGTCCCATTGCTGCTGAGAATCCGTTCAATTGTGAGTTAGTGAGGAGAAGAAGTTGGTTCCTTTCTTCTCGTCAGTTTTTTTTTTTTTAACTGAGGTAGTGTTCTGTCATTTTGGTTCATCTCTGAGAATATTTGATGAAGAAGTTTGGGGTTTAAGATGGAGAGAGCTGTCTTGCAAAAGCTTGTGTTGTATTCCTATCAGAAAGAGTTGGGCAATGGAAGGACCCAGGTGGTTGTTATACGACTTGATGTTAGACAATTGTACTCAACTGAGCGGGGTTAGCAGAGTTGCAGTGGCCTTCGAGAAGTTCGAAGGAAACCTTGTGTTGGTTTTAAGTCGAGGCGGTGGGTTATCTTCAGAGCCAAATGGCCGAAGGAGTTGGATGAGTGAAGGGCACCGTCGGCCGAAGGGCTGGTTGCCGAAGGAGGCTGAATTCGTGGGGCGAAAGGGAGCCTTGGTGTGTTAGTTACGAAGGGAAGGCGTGAACGGATGAGCTCAGCCGGAAACTACCTGTGGGTTGATGGGCCTGGATAACAGGAGTTCCGGTGATGACGGGCTTGATGGGCTGATCGCCAAGGGAGGCTAGTTTTGTGCAGCTCCAGGGAATGGGTCCATGACGTTGGCTGTGAAGGAGTTCCGAGACTTCGAACGAAAAGGATTCTGTGATTGGTGGAGAGAACTTCCACGGAGGGGAGATTTAAACGGTGGTAGAGCTAGGGGAGCCAGCCGAAAGTTAAGTTTGATGGTCGAAAGGACGTCCGTGTTGTGGGTCAGTTCTTGCCAGGCCGGGAAGTAGTGGCGGAGTCTTGCGCCGACCAGAAGGCAGAAAAAGCGTGAGGCGTCATTGTTGGTGTTGGGAAAGGCGCTCCTGCCCCCTGGCCAGGAGTGACGGCTTCGGCGGTCGGGAGTTGTGGCTCGCTTCTGCTGGTTCCTTTGGCCGGAGAGGGAGCGAGATGGGTCTGACCGAAGGGGTTGTTGGTTTCTTGGCTGAAAGGACGCATTCTCATTCGTGTGGACAGAGGACAGTGTATATACGGCCTTGTTCCTGTCGACCGTGGTACTGATGAACAGCCGAAAGGCAGGGATGAGACACCAATCTGGACTAATGGGAGGTGGAATGATCCTGGTAGGGCGGGAAGGGAGCTATGATGTTTTCTGCACGAAAGGCGAGGAACCAGCTGGGATGAGCGGCCGCCTGAAGCGGCGGACTCAGGCGAAGGGATGTCGTCAACAAATGCTTGAACAGCATACCCATGAAAGGGTGGCGATTAGGCGGAATCTTTCAGCCGGTATACCGTGGTGGTCTGTGAGGTTGTCAGTTGAGGAAGGGCTGGAGCGGAAGCGTAGGGTGATGGGATGAAGGGGCTCCAATAAGGACCCTATCCATGGCGTGACTGTATCCGAAGGCCCAGTCTGGGAACCGAAGGGAGGAGAGACCAGGCTAGGTGCTTGAACGAGGGATGGAAATGAGAAATGGCCTGGGCAGACCAACTGATCCGTAGGAAGGAACTCGGAGGCGTTTTTGCCATAAATGGTGGAACCCAAAGGGAGAAGGAATCTGCGATTGTTGATGAAGGGTGGGCTGAAGTGGATTTTCGGGCCGGCAAGCAGGCGAGGAAGAAGAGGGGCCATTCCTTCTGTGGTGTCCATGGGCGTGGGAAGAGGTCTGAAGTCTTACTCTTTGGTGAAGGGAAGACATCGAGGTCTACGTTGAACTGTGGCCTCGTGAAACGACGGCGTTAGTGGCTAAGCTTAGTCGAGATGGAGACCGCCGAGAGGCGACGAGCGGAACGTGGGGTCATGACACAGCGGGAGCTCCAGCTGAAGAGAGACGAAATGTGGAACGAACCTGGGAGACAACGGGAAGGGAGGCACGTGTTTGATCCGGCGAGGGGATGGCGTGAACGGCTGAGCTTAGCCGGGAAACACTCAGTGGGTCGTGGGACCGTGAGACATCGGGAGTATGTGAGGTAACGGATGTAGGCAGCCGAAGGGCGAAGGGAGCTACGGCATCTCCTGTGTGTGGTGCAGCGGTGGGGCGGGTTACTGAAGGCGTTGTCCACCAAAAGGTGGAGGACTCAAGGAGCCAAAGGCAGGCGGGGTCCGGCCGAAAGGCCGAAGAGCCGAAATGCTTGGAGAGATGTGGATAGGACCCGATGATGAACTTGATGGGAGGCCATGAAAACAACCGAAAGGCAGGGGTGAAACACCAGCCTGGACTATCAGAAGGTGGAGCGGTCCCAGGGAACACGGGAAGGGAGCCATGATGTTTCCAGACGAAAAATGAAGAACCAGCAGAGATGAGCGGCCGTCCAGGCGGCAGCTTGAGACCAAGTGATAGCAGACTCTCGGAGCCGTCATTCGCAGGGAGCAGGGAGTAGCTGCTTTGCAAGATGGGACAGTCTCGGGGTATGACGGGAAGGGAGCCACAATGTTTTCAAATCCAACGAAGGACAGGTGTCTTGTCCAAAGAGCGGCTGAAAGGCAACAGGATGAAGGAGGTTGCTTGTTCAGAAAGTGGGTTGGACCCGGGATTACACGGGTAGGGAGCCACGTTAATTTTATATCCAGCGTGGGCAGGTGGTCCGATCGGAAACGGCCACAGGGCAATGGAGCGAAGGAGGTGGCCGGTTCGGAAGGTGGGTCGGACCCGGGATTGCATGGGAAGGGAGCCATATTGTTTTCATTTACAACGAAGGGCAAGCGGTTCGTTCGAGAACGACCGAAAGCAGTCCACGCAGGAGATTGGGTGGAACGGTCCCGGGAAACACGGGAAGGGAGCCACGGTGTCTTCTGTCCTGGCGAGGAGAAGCCAGAGGAGCAGGTCAACCGAAGGGGGGTGGGGGAATTCCGAATGCAGAACGTGGGTTTTTTTTTTTAGTTACGTTGAGACGAGCAGCAGTGTGACGTGTGACAGCAGCTGGTGACGTGATTTTCACTTGAGATATGGGATCAGCCATGAACGAGACAAGTGGTAGGAAATGTAGATGACTTCCAACTTGATTCTTCACTCAAAACGTGAACTTTGAGACGAGCCAGCAAAGTGGGCAGCAACTGATATCCTGATTTTCCTTCGAGACGTGGGGGTCAGCCACAGTTGAGACAAGCAGCAAGAGGAGTAAACGGCTTCCGTCTTGTTTCACTCAAAACGTGGGTTCTAGCCACGAATGAGACGAGCAGCAGTGGCCAGCAACTGTTGTCTTGATTTTCACTCGGGACGTGGGGTTAGCCATGTAAATGGCTTCCGACTTGGTTCTTCACTCAAAACGTGGAATTGGCCACGAGTGAGACGCGCAGCAGAAGACAGCAACTGTTGACTTGATTTTCACTCGAAACGTGGGGTTAGCCACGGTCGAGACAAGTAGCAGGAGGTGCAGATGTCTTCTGACTTGATTCATCACTCAAAACGTGGGTTTTAGCCACGAATGAGATGAGCGGCAGTGTGGGCAGCAACTGGTGTCTTGATTTTCACTCGAGATGTGGGGTTAGTCAAGCAGCAATGGGTGTAAACGTCTTCCAGCTTGGTTCACTCAAAATGTGGGTTCTAGCAACAAGTGAGACGAGCAGCAGTAGGCAGCAACTGGTTTTCACTCGAGATGCGGGGTCAGCTATGGTCGAGACAAGCACAGGAGGTGCAGGTGGCATCCAACTTGATTCTTCATTCAAGACGTGAGCATTAGCCACGAATGAGACAAGCAGTAGATGGACAGAAAACTGTTGTCTTGATTTCCACTCGAGACAAGGGGTAACCCAGCTACAAATAGCGAGGGCCAGCCTCATAGGAAGAAATCGTGTTGTTGTCACAAGATGGGGGCATCAGCCTTGAGTCTTCATCCAGTTGTATGAAAATGTGATCGAGGTGGCAACGTGTAACCAAAGCACGGTAGCAAATTCAATCGTTGTCTGAAACAATCGAAACCGAAACGTGTGTTGGGCAGGTTGCCTGCAACACATTTCATCCAGGAGTCTAGGAAGCGGCCGAACGGGCTGGGGCTCCACCGTGGCGTATCGGCGGGAAGGGCGGAGGCAGTCTGAAAGCCGAAAGCCGAAGGGAGCCGTAGGTGTAGAGAAAAGAGAGACTAGCAAAAAATGCTGCGGCGAAAATGAAATATCTACAAAACGAGACGGAAGACAAAAAGAAAGAAAGATTGGCGAAAAGACAATCACGGAGCAGAATTTAATGAGCTTGAATATCATGTGGATATGACTTCTCAGGAAGGGACACCAAATGTAAATAAAAAAAAAACCATGTGGATTAGGCCTAGTAGGGAACTACTGGGAACCAGCACACATAAAATCCTAAAACGAACCACGTACCTACCTCCTGGGTGGTAAGGAAACCGGTACTTATGTAAAGCTCAGTACATCGATGTATTTTCAATTCGCGAAAGTTCATAAAAGCATAAAACTGTGCTCTGCAGGCAAACCACTTCTCCTTGCAGAGTTGATCTCTGGGGCCTTTTCTTTTACATTTTTAAATTCCACCTCGAATATACGAAGAACTGCACTACACATCGTTGTATGCAAAACTTGTGCATCGTCCAGGAAAAATATCACGAAAACCACACGAAAATTAGACTACGCTATAACAATCGCTACGAACATTATTGGCAAATACGGCAAATAGCTTACCTATTTCTTGTTGCACGTGCTGAATAGCACTGCCATTCCCACGTGAACGAAGATTGCGTTTCCGAATTTATGTTGCCCGTTCCTCCCACACGTGCAGCCAAATCGACGATGTCGCCAAACACACCACGCACGTCATGAAAACACATGTCTTCGTTATCGATGAACGCAGCCCGTGATGCCAATCTATTTGGTGAGCAATTTATAAATTGGTCTTCTTTTTTGATTTCGTTGAGAAAACTGTTCATCAGTCGCGATGGCAAAATCGCTCTTACGTCTTTACAAATCTCATCTAGTTGCTGATGCCTCAATCACACACGTTTCGCCGCCATCTTGAATTGTAGTGCGACGGCCACGTTCTCTGGTGATCAAAACCAGAAATATTTTGTACGAATGGAGCGCCCTCGCGTGACAATCGCGCGCGTAATTTAGCCTCAGGTTACGAAAAAGATCCAAATCGCGAAGTAGACAGGGTGGCGCCCTCTACACGCAATGGCGGAAACCATTTAGAAACAATCTAGCCCGTTAATACAGGCTTTTCAGCAGTCAGTAACTCACACAAACCTATCTACCCATGATAAAAGCAACCTTTAGGGTATCCAATTTGAGGACTCCCTAATGACGCTAATTCGTCACGCTGTAAAGCAGTCTTGAGAGTTCTCACAATGTGAAAACTCATATTGCATTTACACTCCTGAGACCCTAGAATGTTGTTAATTCGTCATTCTCATAATGTGAATGCTTTTTGAGCATTTGCACTATCTCATGGAGCTCATGGAGTTTTGGGACCCCCCCCCCCCCCCCCAAATGCTGTTTTTTTACACTCTGAAGCATTTTAGAGTTCTCACAAAGCTAATGCTCACGAAGCACTCGCACTACTGCCGATTTTGGGGACCTCCCTTCCAATTTAGGTATTCCCTATAATGTTGCTAATTAGTCATTTTCACTCTCTGAAAGCTTTTTTTGCATTCTTACAATGTGAATGCTAATGAAGCACTTGCACTGCCCCTCGGATAACGTCACTTCCAGTTACATGACCTTCCCACTTGGAGGTGGACACATTTAGTTGGCAAAAAGACACATGTAGCAAAACGACAGTTTTAGGTAGCAAAAGGAAGCATTTTGGTAGCAAAAAGACACATTTTGGTAGGAAAAGGCCATCCACCATCGATGACCTCGATCCACTTTGATCTTGACCCATTGACCCATCTTGGCTTGGCTATGGCCGCACTTCCAGGATGCAAACAGGTGACAAAAAGAACTTTCCCACCCTACTCTACATCGACGAAATCTAAAAAGTTAGGGGGATGACCTGGTTTACATGGGAACCGCCATCTTGGATGACGTCAGGGAGGTAGCAAAAGGACTCAAAAAGGTAGCAAAAAGCAGTTTCCTACCCTTGTCCATATTGACGAAAAAGGGGCGAACCGAATGTGACGTCACCTTGGATAACGTCACATCCGAATTTCATGGGCATTGCCATCTTGGAAAATGGCAGCCCCAATGGTTTTCACTGGCGCCGCCATCTTGGAAGCATGGGTGCATGGATGCCTGGAAGCAAGGGTGCATGGATGTCTGGAAGCATGGGTGCCTGGAAGCATGGGTACCAGGAAGCATGGATGCCTGGAAGTATGTGGTAGGGGGGGTGTCCGTGTGCCATATTATAAATGCCCTCTACTGATGCAAATGAAGGCAAGCACATTTTTTCGACCCTGCATTGACAGAATAAAAAAAAAACAGAAATCTGGTTATCACTGTTCGTGTTGAGCTTGGTACCATTGAATCACTATTGCAATCCTCGAAAGCCTCTGTTTTAACGACTTTTGACTTTATTTTAAATGCTTTTTTTTGTAACTTTACCTTCCAAAAGTACATCCAAAAATGGCTGAGTCGGAGTACTTACTCCAACTGCCCCAATGTGCGGTCATCCTTGGTTTCATTAACTGCTATTATTTATCCTAAAATACCATACGTGAGCCAGTGTATGCTTAAAGAATTCAAATCCTCAGTGGGTGTTCTAAATATTTTCCGTGCAGCATCATCACTTCATCAAGTGACAGTTGACAACTTTTTTTTTTCAAATATTTAAAAAAATAGGACTCACTTTTTCGAAAAATGAATAGCATTTTGTACCCAGAAATTTGCCCCTATTTGCATTTTTTTTTTTGAAAAACTTATAAAAACGTCTGGACAGGAAAATTATAGGTGATACGTTTTCTATGGGGCCACCCTGTACATCACCTTCGTATATAGTCTAAGGTTAGAGAAATATAGAAGTTACGCTTTCAATAAGTATCTAATTTTTATTATTCATATAGTGATGTGCTGGGATGCCCTGGGATACAAACGCCACAGCGTAATTTCCTGGAAGCTAGCTAAACCAGCATAAATTTGACCAAGCTGATGTCTATTGATTAACACAGTACTGTCCTGGGATGCACATATATACAAAACGTCATGGATACGTATGCCCTGGGATGCGTAATTTCATGAGAACCAGCATGACTGACGGAATTTTGTGCCGGTTAACTAGTCTACAAAATAAAGGCGGTAAAACGGAACTAGAAGAAGAGGACTTGGACGTGAAGGGTATTGTGGGGTGGGGAGGCGGTCGGCGGCCGTTTGCAATTTATGGTGTTCAGTAAAGTATTCCGCTAGCACTGTGGGAACAGGCTAGATTAGCTACAGGGTGGTCCACAAAAAATTGACGACCCAACATTTTCTGAGTCCAACTTTTCTAGTTCACACCCATCAGAACCAGGAGAGGACAGAAATCTTCCCGTTTCATTAGCTTTGATTTCTGTCCTCTCCTGGTTCTGAGGGGTGCTAACTAGAAAAGTTGGACTTTAAAAATGATGGATCGTCAGTTTTTTGTAGACCACTCTGTATCATATATATAAGATCGCTAAATCGGCTTCCGGTTAACCAACTTCTGTACATTAGAGCAACCTCCGGTCCACTGACAGAAATTCCAGAAAAGCAGTAATAAAAATAGTCAGACCGAGAAAGTAGGTGCTACGTTAAGGTTGGTATATTGGTTGAATTTAGGTATTAGGTTAACACTTTAACGGCAGTTAAAATATATGTAAAAATATTAAATCAGTTAGGTACGTGACTGCAACTTCCGTACAATCGGTGCAACTTCCAGTCCGTCTTCTGGTTTACTCACACAACCCAGAAACCAGTAATAAAAATAATCACGTTACCGTGAAAGTAGTTAATACGTTAAAAATTCTTTCAGGCTCATACGGTTGTTAACAGTCGGCAGTTATCAGTCGAAGTCAGTTCCGGCAAGGATCTCATGACCCGACCCTTGACAGATCGCGCCATCTATTGCCGATATCGAAAACAATAAATCACACTCAACTAAACTCGTACAGTCTGCGCGTTACCGTGAAAGTAGTTAATATTAATACGTTAAAAATTCGTTCAGGCTCGTGCGGTTGTTGTGTTGGTTGAATTTAGGCATTAGGTTAACACTGTAACAGCAGTAAACAATCAAGGGTTCACGGTCAGTTTCGGCAAGATTAGTTAATCTTGGTTCTGGCATGGTTTTCGATTAGCGCCCTTTGTGTTTAGGTTGGGAATCTTCTTCTGTACGAGTGTCAAAAACTTTATTTACGCTAAAACAGTTTTCAGATGGCGCTCGCAATCACAAGCGACAGTCGTATTTGCTGCGATAGCATTGTTTTGAGTTACGGATTGCTGCCGATCCTACGTGTTTTGTTAAAAAAATACCGAATAATTGCATTGTTCCGGCCAGCAAAAATTTATGTGACTCCTAGAAAACATGTATAAACAGAAAAGCGACGACAAAACAAATATGGTACATAAAGTTTAAATTAAAAAAGAATGATTAAATCAAGATAAAAAAAAATTGATTGGATAATTTTAATTCTGAAGTAAGCAGAAACAAAACAAGCCCGTATGTCGTATATGTCTTGATACGGGGG
>JAHWFP010029162.1:93833-104982 GCA_023313725.1 Lithobius niger
TATTAGACTGGATCTCTTAGGCCTAAAATGCGCGATTTTTGCCGATTTGTTGGCAGTTGCTGACATTTTTAAGCAAGTGGAATCTTTATTTTCCAATTACAACCTAAGCAGAATAAGGGATTGGAGAAAACAACGGTTTTTTAAGCCTAGGAAAACCACTCTCAAAGCACTGGCTTGACGAAAAGTGCCGTTGGTTAACCCACCATTTGAATCTAGTGCCCCTTGCAAGTATCTCTCTTGTAGCCAATATGACGTCACTTTACGCTGCTCTATTCCGGGAAATACCAGGCAAACAATGGGAAACAAAACCACGTGGAAACCAAACTCCGGGCGAAACACACACCATTTTTAGGTTCTGGTGTCAACTACACCAGTGTAGTTTACACCGGGTACCTCTAGTTTGTTACTTGAAACTAATTCCAGAACTAATTTGAATGACTGAGTGCACAACGTGCGTATAAGATTCATAATAATTTATTTTTGAATGTTTTGCAGTATAACGAAAATTATCTTTACGAAGGAATGTGCCATAAGGAAACGAAAGGTAAAATTTTTTGACCGTAGTAATTTCCTGCACACCTTATAAATGTCTATATTATACACATAATTAACTGAACAAAAACCAGTTTCGCCATTTAGAAAAAAAAAACAGAGCTCGTATCCCCATGGAAATCACAGCAGTGTAGATACACAAATACAAATGCGAATTTGTTCACTCGTACGGAAAGAACTATAATTTGATTTTCAATTTCAATTCCAGAGAGCATGGATTATTTTTACTCACTGGTTACGTCAGAAAATCACGCAATTATGTTTGTAATATGCGTGTATTTTGTCGGTTTCTATTAGTAGTGGGGATTTGCGATATGAGGACAAAACCAGCCTGCACCCCCTCTCGGAAGTGACGTCACTTCCGGTCCTATGACGTCACTTCCGATCCAAGATGGCGGCCCCCATTCGTCAATCTTGACGAGGGTGGGAAAGTGCTTTTTGCTACCTTTTGCTACATATTTGAGTGGGAATTTGTGGTATGAGGACAGAACCAGCCCGCCCTCCCGTAAGTGACGTCATAGGTCACGTGACCAGAAGTGACGTCATCCAAGATGGCGTCGCCCATGTGCACCCGAAGTCCAAGATGGCGGCGCCCATGTGGACCGGAAGTGCAGCCAAATCAAAGATGGCGGCGCCCATGTGGACCGGAAGTGCAGCCAAATCCAAGATGGCGGCGCACATGTCCCCCGGAAATGACGTCATAGGTCACGTGACCGGAAGTGACGTCATCCAAGATGGTGGCGCATTAAACTTGTCTAGACTTGCCTAAACTTGTCTGGGCTTGCCCAAACTTGAGTAAACAGACAAGTTGGTGCTATGAAAGTTTAACAAATTGTTGGTAAGCCAAAGAAAGAAAAACTAACCAATTTTATTTTATTTACCACCAGTAAAAATGTTTAATGAAAATGTGTGTGGATTAAAATCCTAACGGGTTTGAAAAAATAAAAAATTTGGGTGGGAAATGACGTCACAAACTTGTCTAAATTGCGTAAACTTGTCTGGGCTTGCCCAAACTTGAATAAACAAACAAGTTGGTGCTATGAAAGTTTAACAAATCGTATTGGAAATTTATAAAACCCCATAATAAAAAAATTTTACGTGTGCTTTTCAAAAGTGCGATAAAACGAGGACATGATAATATTGCTTCTTTCCAACTTTTAAAAAAAAGCAATGTCGTGGATTCTTGTTCAATTATTCTCTCCGGCAAAGACTCTGATTTGAGAATTAATCTAAACACTCCAATTCACTTAGACTCTGAAAAAAGTTACGAATTGGCCCTGCTTAATTTAGACACGTACAACAGCATCCACAACATCACCTCGAAAAATAACGAAATTAAGTACACGACTGATGCTGGTGCCGCCTGGCAGAAAGTGTTAGTCACCCCGGGGGCTTACGAAATCGAGGACTTGAATAAACTTCTCAAGTCGGCGATAGATGCGAATGGTCACAACAAGGATGCCATTACGATTCTTCCGAATCTAAACACTTTAAGAACCAACTTGATAATTACCGATCTGAGTTACGGAATATCTTTTTCGGGTGACAAGAGTTTGGCTCCAGTTTTGGGGTTTGACTTGGGCAACTACGTGAGAAGTCGGGAGAGTCAAAATACCGTCGACATTATGAGCAGCAATACAATGTACACGTTGATATCATAGGCAATTCATACCTAAATAACGACACTCAGCCCACTTTATACTCCTTTTATCCCAATTCCCCGCCCGGTTTCAAAATCATAGAGTCCCCTGATAATTTGATTTACCTTCTGGTGACTACAAAGTTAATCAGAAATATAAGAGTTTGGCTCACGTCTCAGACCAACGAGCCGTTGGATTTAAACGGTGAGACGCTCATGGTGCGACTTCATTTCAGATCTAAAAATTTAAAAAGGATAAAAATGCTCGTGTTTGGAAAAAAAGGCAAAGGACTCGTTCTTAATTTTAACTTTAATAATAAAAAACAAAAGGTTTGATGCCTAGAAATAAAGCTTTCATCAAATTTATAACAACTCCCAGAAAATGAGCGTAGTAGAAGATTACTTAAAAATCAATGAACCTTTGGTGTACGATTCATCGGTCGAGTCTTACACGTACCATGAGTACAATCCTATTGTTGGCACCAATCTCAACAACGTAAATTCGGAAATCCGAATAGATTTAGAAAACCAAGATTTGTTTCTACACGTTGCCAACAGTTACCTCCTGATTAAAGGGAGGTTGCTGAAGGACGATGACTGGGCTTACACGGATGCTGACGTAGCTAGTCTTATTAATAATGCTCCTATGATGCTGTTTTCTAACATCAAATACCATCTCTGTGATAAACAAGTCGACGAGTTAAATTATCGGGGGGTTGGTACTCTGATGAAGGGACTGCTCACTTACGGCTCGGTGGAGCAACCGACTCTGCTCGGCCTGTGCTGGGCGCTGGACAGTGCGGCTTCAGTCGCTGCCGAAATAACAGACAACTTGGGATACAAACAGCGGCACGCGTCCATGATAGTTGAAACGACTCCCAAGGGAAGCTTTACATTCGCCATCCCTCTGAAACACATCATGGGATTTTTCGAAAATTACGATAAGCTAATCTGCGGAACTAAACACGTGCTCACACTCATGCGAGCGAGTGACACTAACGCAATCTTCAAAGCAGCGGCAGCAGCCAATGGGAAAATCGTTCTAAATAACATCAGCTGGATCGTTCCACATGTCACTGCCTCGGACGAGCAGAAACTTAAACTCTACAATCTCATCGACCACGGAGCGACAGTGGATTAAGGATTTAGGCACTGGCATTACGATAGCTGCATGCTCCCTCAAAATACCAGCTTCCCTTGGCGCGTGCTGACTACTTCCACGGTCGAAAAACCTAGGTGGATAGTTTTAGCTTTTCAAACAAACAGGCAGGACTCTTTAGTTAAAAATCCCGGTATGTTTGACCACTACAGTCTGCGAGATGCTTTTCTGCGAGATGCTTTTCTCGATTTAAATACTGATTTTGCCACTAGAGAGTACGTTGATCTGTACAGAATTACGCAGCAATTTTGGCAGCTTTGCTATGATACAAACGACTTGAGTTTTGACTTGCTTCAGTTCAAGAAAGCCTGTCCTCTCGTGGTGTTGGATTGCTCCAAACAGTCCGAGAGGCTTCAATCGGGAACCGTGGACGTACAAGTAAAACTGAAGTTTAGAGCAGCAGTGCCAGCTAACACTACCTGTCACGCTTTGCTCATTGGCGACAGGGAAATGAATCTAAAGTTGATAAAGGCAAAGTCGAAGTTATTTACTAAATAATAATAATAATAATAAAAAAGATATGGCGCTCAAAAGAAAATCTCGAATGCTTTAAACTTGACCGAAATCACTGGCAGAATTACCACGGTGTACATCACCGACGATTCTCCCAGCAACGTGAAATTGTGGTGCAATGTAGACTTTGGTGTAGCTCATTCTGACATTTCCAATGACAAATTTTCCGACGAAGACTTTATGAGCTCAGTATCTCCGTAAACATTAAAAAAAAATGTGCAAATAAGAAAAGATATGGAAATTAAAAACAACGACATTTTCGTACCTAAGAAAGAACCTAAATATCATCCATTTCTACCTTCGAATATCAGATGTCTAATTACAGGCCCCGCAAATTGCGGCAAAACTAACTTACTGTTTAATTTCATCTGTAACGAAAGATGGCTCTACTACGATCGGTTATATATTTACAGTAAAACTTTATATCAATCAAAGTACAAAGCTTTGCAATCTATATTTGCTGAAATTGAGGAAAAAATTGGACAGGATGTCGCTATTTTTCACAGCTCTCTAATAGATTTAGTTCCGCCCAATGAACTGGACCCAAAATTTCGAAATCAGAGTCTTTTTGACGATTGCCTTTTGGACAAACAAAAAACATCGAACATTACTTCGCTGAAGGGCGTCATTCAAACGCCAATGTTTTTTGTTGCAGCCAGTCCTACACGAGAATTCCAAAACAAGTGGTCAGTGACAACGCTAATTTATTAATCCTTTTCCCCGTGGATGAGTTAAATTTGAAACACGTTTATGAAAACCATGTTGGCCCCGACATGGAATTTTCAGACTTTAAAACGTTGTGTCAAAATTGTTGGAAAAAGCCTTAAGGGTTTTTATCAATAAACAAAACGTTAAAAGAAGGGAGATATAAACGTTCGTTTTTGCCTATTAAACAAAAGAATGGAAACAAAACGAGAAATCGCAAAACTCAAAAGACGTTTAACTAAAAAGTTTTTAAATCAACGTTCGGGGGGAGAGGGAACAAGAAGAATCGCTACAAGAATTTTTTAAGCCGGTAGTAAGCACCCTGAAACCAACGCCGGACCTCGGTGCAGCCACGCAAACTACGCCTATTAAAAACACTCTAGCCACGCAAACTAAACCGATTCAACACACTCTATCCACGCAAACTACACTGATTAAAATTTACAAAGAAGAAGGCATTGATGAAGAAGAAAGTTACGAAGATGACTACGAATCACTGGTTCTCTCACCCTCCCCTGCACCTAGTCAGAAAACATCTCTCGATTACAGTCTCGCCCAATATTCAAGTCCGGCGCAACTCCTATAATGAAAATTCCACCGCACTCTAAAACAGAATACTCGACAACGAGCACCGGCCCAAAACTCACCCCTACACAATCCGCAGTGCAAGCTAGATGTATTTCTACCCCACCTGAGTGTCCTAACATCACAACGCTAAGGTCCCTCGATAGTTTGTTACCTGGTCAAAATATTGGAGACGCTGCTAAATATTTCTTGATCAAATTTTTCGAAAATCCCCAAGACAGTGACCCGGTATTCGAATTACAGTATGATAAGAAAAAAGGTGCTCGTAGCTGACCTTTGGTAATAAAGTCGTTAAAATCTTTGAGAATGATGTAGTGGTGAAGGGGGAGCAATACGTGGGAAGACGCGGGCTTTGGAATTTGCTAGTTTTCAAAAATTTGAAAGAAACTACCCTCGCGCCGGAAGCTAAAACCGCTTACGCGGCCATGTTAAAAAATACTAATGAAAATTTATCAGAACAACGACCCAAAAACTAACAAACCCAAATCTAATCGTAGTGCCAAGCACAAGACTGTTTCGCTCCGATTTGGGAAGACCTCAAGAAACAAGGGACGGGCATGGTTAAGAAATTGGGTATCAGGGTCGATTACAAATATTACGACGATCCTAACGACTTGGTAAAGAGACTCAGGATTTTGTATAAATCTGCTTTGGCTGGCCACGACGGGCATAGAAACGAGATGGTCGAAATTTATCAGAAATGCGGCAAAGACAAATTATAACTGCTTGGGGAAAAAGGGTGGCTTATCAAAATTTAGGTTTAAGTTTAAAAAATTCGTATATAAACAAAGAACCATGGTATCAAAAAATATGAAGATAAGGTACTGCGTCAAATGTAAATGTCGAACTTCTAATGGGCCCGAGCCGTCTGTTATCATCACCGCAAAAAATAACAGGCAGATGCAGGTTGTATTTTGTGAGGTGTGCAGGACGAAAAGAGATTCTTTTATCAAGTCTGGGAAAGGAATCGTAAACAAACTCGTAGATAAGTTACCTCTCGAAATGCATTTGCCAGGCTACCAATACTGCGGTCCAGGAACTAAACTTGTAAAAAGATTGGCTCGAGAAGGCCCGTCAATTAATAAACTAGACGAAGCGTTTAAATAACACGACATCGCTTACTCTGAGAGCTCGGACTTGAAAGATCGGCACGCTGATGATGAAGTTCTTATTGCTAAAGCTCAAAGAGTGAGAGACGATCCTTCTCTGGCGTGGAGAGAATAGCTAGCTGCCTCGATCATTAAGAAAATTATGAAAACAAAACTTCGGTTCGGAATCGGAAATAAAAAAAAATGGATCAACTCATAAAAGAACTTCACAAGCCAACCCGAAAAAATTTTCCGAGACGGAAAGTGATTGTACTGAGCCTGAACGATCTATGGCAGGCTGACTTGGTCGAAATGATACCTTACGCTAACCTAAATAAAGGGTTTAGCTACTTACTAACCTGCATTAATGTCATGTCCAAGTTTGCTTGGGTCATTCCCCTTAAATCTAAATCCGGCGTAGACGTTCCCGAAGCTTTCAAGAAGATTCTCGCTGGAGCGACACCCCCTAAAAATTTACAAGTCGATTTAGGTAGTGAGTTCTACAATAAAGACTTCAAAGCCCTACTAAGCACCATAAGATCAACATATACTCTACATACTCTGAGAAGAAAGCGAGCGTGGTAGAACATTTCAACAGAACCCTAAAAACTAGAAAAAGATTCACCAGGCAGGGGACTTACGAATGGATGCACATTATCGACGAGTTAGTTTCCAATTACAATGACACTGTTCATTCCGCCATAAAACTTAAACCGAGGGAAGTAACCAAACGTCACGAACCTTTGCTGAGAAGAACTGGTACTAAACGGTTATTGAACAAACCCAAATTCGCCGTAGGAAATAAAGTCAGGATTTCTAAAGTTAAGAAAATTTTTGATAAAGGGTATTTGCAAAATTTTGCTAACAAAGTTTTCACGATTTGTAAAGTGCAAAAAACCGATCCGGTTACTTATCTTTGGAAAGACGAGTCGGGTGAATTGGGGCTCGTAGGTTTTTACGAACCGGAACTTCAAAAAACTTTAGTTCCTGATTTATTCTTAGTAGAACAAGTATTACATAAAAAGAAAGGAAAAGATGGGAAAATGCTTTACTTCGTTAAATGGAAGGGCTGTGACTCCAAATACAACAGCTGGACAGACAACGTGAGCAATCTTAAATAAATACGTAATTACCTTTTTCCAGTGTATTCTTACAGTGTATTTTTCCGGTGTATTTTTTTCAAACATTATTACTTAAAAAATGTTGTTCCTCTTCCTCAATTTTTTTGTTCCTCATTATTAAAAAAAGGATAAAAAATTGTTCCTCTTCCTCAATTTTTTTATTTCTCATTATTAAAAAAGGAAAAATCTTTGTCTGTTTTCCAAAAAGAATGGAAAAGAAAACATTCACCTGTGTGTACTGTGCGACCATTTTTCCATCGCAGGCAGAGCTTTGGGAACACCTACGGTTCCATCACCGATTTAATGTGGAAGAATGTGCTTGCTTTTACGACATGCTACCCGACTTCCTCAAGAGTCAATCACCCCCATCATGAGACGAAGGATTGGGCCACCGACAGTACGAGATGCCTCTAGTGGGGGATTGCGTCTTTGGTGATCCGATTCAATTCCTCCTATCTATACGCGTGGCACTACAAGCGATGCTGGAAGTTTGTTTGCACCAGCTGGTAAACTGCAAAGCCCAGATCAGCTTGGGTATAGAGTTTACTAGGGAGGCTGCGTTCATTCAAGCTGGATTCTGGTCGAGATACTCTGAAATACATAATCCCAACGACATCCCCTCTCTCCTGGACGAAGCTTTAGTAAAAATCCAAGAATCCATTGATGCTTTCGCCGAGCGGGGCAGCGGCTGGGTTATCTCTCGCATCCATAACCTACTAATCAGAGTGTCGAGGTATAAGCCACTGGGATCATCGTCGTACATCCCTCTTCCAAAAGCGCTTGCTGGCAAGCAGAAAGCGGTAGTGAACGTTCAAAATTTAAACGATCATAAGTGCTTTCTCTATTCCGTACTGGCCGCGGCTTTGCAGTTGGACAATGTCAACCCGGAAGATTACCGCGAGTTTAAGGATACGCTAGATACTTCCATGCTAACGTACACTACTAACATTGCCAAAACCAACAATTTTAAAAAGGCGAATGATTTATCGATCAATATCATCGGTTATAGCCGCGAAGAGGAGTTACACCCGCTTCGCGTCTCTAAAAACTGTGACGGACTACCGATCGACCTTCTCTATCTGTACGACGATGACGATGACGACGATTCGGAAACCTTAAACAGCCATTACTGCGCCATTACCGATGTAGCTGCTTTTCTACACTATCGAGGTTCGGGCTCCCATGCCAAGTTCTATTGTAGGAACTGTTTCGCCGGTTTCGGAGGAGAGTGGATGCTCCTGGTCCACAGGAAAGAGTGCGTCAAAATTAACCAAGTTCAAGCACTTAGATTCAAGAAGCTAGGAGAAAACTCACTTGCATTCAAGCACTTTAGCCCTCAAAACCCTTTCCCTCACATCATTTACGCTGATTTTGAATGCCTCCTTCGCCCCGTCCAAACCGCTCAACCCGATGCTTCGACGAGTTCAACCACCGGAATCCAGCAACACCTTCCTTGCAGTTTCGGCTACGTTCTAGTGGGGCACGACGGGAAGATTATAAGTCACAAGTACCACTTGGGAGAAGACGCGGTTGACGTATTTTACAAATGTATGGAAAAAGAAGCATGATATTACGCAAAATTGCTGAAAAATGCAAAATCCCTCCACCTCACCCCATCCGAAGAAACCAATTTCAAAAATGCCAGCGTGTGACATTATTGCGGGAAATCCTTCAAAAAGTGTTATCAGAAAGCAAATATCAACGGGGTATCTAAAATAGGGCTCGTCGACAATCAGGGATCATTGCCACATCAGCGGGAAATACAGAGGAGCTGCTCATCCAAACTGCAACCTAACCACGCGAGAGAGAAAAACCATTCCCGTCGTGTTCCATGGCCTGGAAGGGTATGATAGGCACTTTCTTGTACCCGCAGTGCATAAGTTTCCGGGAAAATTAGATGTTAGAGCTCGCAACACCGACAGCTTCCAGACCATAACCATTAAGGATGACGTCAGCAAGATAAACCTTTCGCTTTATAGATAGCGTCATGAGTCTATGAAAAGTTCCGTAGGAACGATGAGTAACAGACTTGCATTAGGTTGGTGTCCTAGCGTTTGACCGATGACAGAGACTCGCCTCGACCACCTTTGGAACTAGACACCTAAAACTTTCAATTTTAAAAACTAGATGGCGCCAGTAATTTGTACTTTTTAAAATTTTAGTATCATTTACAGCTCGTTTGTGGGCTCTCAATGTTATTCATAAATTCTTATTTAAAGTATACTTTGGAATTCTCAGACTAATAAAATTTATTAAGCTATATGCTAAACTATTTCGGTATTATTTTTAACCAATCACGAAGCAGTTTGGTTAAAACGAACGCCATGACATGTGTTATGCAATGTGCCACTCGTGCTTCAACTAAAAGAGTGAAATCTTCCAAGTCAACTGCCAGAAAGGGACAGACGAGGAAATTCAACTTTATAAACAACAAGAAAGTAGTTCGATAATATAGCAAAAAATGTTTGCTCACTTAGTGCAATTATTTTGTTGGTGGTCCGTGTTCATACTGGAGATAATCCCCTAAACAGTAAAATGTGTGGTAAGGCATATCTACGATTATCTGTTGCACATTTTAAGTCGAAAGACAGGAAGCTGATTATATCTAAAGTGTGACACGTCGTATTATGATTTGTGAGATTTTCTGCTGCATTTTCTACATTCTACGACAAAACAGTGAGAAAGTGTTTAAATGTGGAAACCGTAGTAAAGCCTTTTAACTGAAGCTCATGATTAGTTGCGTTTGGGGGCGAGAAGTGTCTTAATGTTTTTGTGACGAGAAGCCTATTAAAAACATAGTATGGGGCTTGTTGCAACGTAAATGATTTTTTTCTACCGATCGTTCCTTAAATCAAGTTTGTAGTACGCAATTATCTTATTTAACGTGAATATCAGACGATGTATACTCGTATAAAAAACGGTGTGAAAACCTGGAAATGCAACCGTAGTGGTGCCGCTTTTCATACATAATTAAAAGAAATAGACAACTTTTAAATGCCAGATATTTTTATTAGTATCCGTTTTCGAAGTAAGAAATATTACAATGCATAGTCAACGTTTTTTAATGAGACATTTAAGTGAAAATTTAAAAAAGCTACAATTTCGTTGTAAAAGTGTGTAGCAATGTAGTCGAATGGATAATGGTGTAAACCCCTTGAAGTTTGAATTGTATGCTGCAGCAGTTTTATTGAGAAGCCCTTTATTATCTACGGTCGAATTCTACTCTAGCTTATTTTGTAAGGTGTGTGCTACTTCAAATACTAAGCTTCAGCTGGTCCCCTTTTCGGCAAAACAATGAATGACATTAAAAAAAAATTTATAAATTTATAAATTTATAAAAAGAAATCCTGTAACTTTAAATTCTTATTCGTCGCTTATACATGACACTGTGCAAGAGTGCATTTTTTTAGGGTACTGCTACTCCGAAGCAGAGGGGGGGGGGAGGCAACCCATTCAAAATCCTTTACACATTCATATATCTTTTAATTTTGGCGTCACTGGTTATTAGTGCTAAAAATTGTTTAAAATATGAGTAATCGAAACTTGTCAGCCTAAAAAGTGTTCGGTAATGAGAAAGCGCCTCCGTTACTCTGTCCAGTGGCACAGACAAGAAACATTGTGGAGGGGGACGAATAAAGCCAGCTCGCGGTTTGGGGGAACGCTTCCCTAGATCATTCCGAGGAATTGAAGCAATTTATGGTACATCACTGCCGAATCCTGCTTCTTTAGAGTACTTATTTATTTTACGTATTCTGGCAGAATTTCTGTAGCGTTATGACACAAAGGC
>JAHWFP010029163.1:0-13033 GCA_023313725.1 Lithobius niger
CGTGATGTACAAAACACAAAGAAAGTTACCGGTAATGTATCAAGATTGCCAGAAGACAAACAAGTAGTAATTTTAGAAACATGCAGAAACTTTAGAAAACTACTGCAATTTGTCGAAATGTGCAGTGCCAGTTTCTTTCGTCATTTTGAAAACATAGAGTAGTTTGTGCTCAAGATAACTGGAAAAATACCGGCAAGCGGTGTTTACTGTGGCGTGAGTACGACATTGCAATTCAAAGTTTACACTTCACCACTAAAAAATGAACAATCACAACTCTGTCCACTTGAATTTTCGGTGGAATAACGCAGCGTCCACCTTCTTCAGAAGTCCAGGAAAAAACGAAGTACAAAAAGAGGGCTAACTTGCTTCAGGTTTGCTTCAGGTTTGAATGTGATTCACATTCTGACACTGCCTGAAGCAATGTAATAGAAGTGCATTGCATGGAGACACGCCATACAATTGATTGGGAAAAAACCAGGACACTTTTGAGCTCAAACATCAGCAAGAGATAAACATTTTAGGTGCCTGGAATCAGTAGCAATTAAACAACATGAATTGCATAAAAAACCACTGACGAACATTCAAGGACCATCAAATCCTAACGTGAGCCACCTGGTTAACGGAGAACTGGAAAGAGAATTGAGTAGGCGATGGGAAATGAGCGAGCAGAAGGCAGACGAGCAACGGCCCGAAAAATGTAGTAGGCCACGATTACCGGCGAGTTCGAAAACGGCACTTGTAAACAACGTTGAAGCAAGATGTGATCAGGGACTAAATCAACCTTAAAAGCCTGTTGTCGAAAATTTGCTGGACATAGGAGTAAGTGTCTAGTTTGTGGAAATGTGCGTGAATTGACTTTTTCGGAATGTAAACCTCGTATTGTACTTCGTTTTTTGCCTGGACTTCTGAAGAAGGTGGATGCTGCGTTATTCCACCGAAAATTCAAGTGGACAGAGTTTGTGATTGTTCATTTTTTAGTGGTGAAGTGTAAACTTTGAATTGCAATGTCAAAATAACTGTTCACTGTCACATGGTTATTGGTTTAAACGGAAAAAAGTAATTTGTAAATTTTCAACAAACCGCTGTTTGTTATGGATGCACAAGTCTAAAAGCCAAACAACAATCGTTTCAAACACGGGGAGAAAAATGCAGCTGTATGAAGGATTTTTATGACTAACTGCACAAGACATGTTCAAGAGTTGTCACATTCCGACTTTGACAAACTGACGACCAGCGTATATACAAACTTGTGTCGTCTGCTACCCTGTGGAGTGCGAAGACACCCCTCACCAAAGAGGATGGTCAACATTTTGGTAAAATGTCCCAATTAGTTTTGGGAGTAGACATTTCAAGCACAGATTATTTAGGCCACACCGGGTTGAACAAACATTTCTCAGGCACTGCCACACCAATGAAAAAAATATACATTAAAATATTTGCTCCGAAAATATTTTTTTTAAGAAAGAGGAGTAGGGCAGTGGCAATGGCCCAAAAATATGTATACCAGGTATACACCCTTTTAACAATTTGGGATACAGTGTATACACGACGGCACACAAGGGTATACCTGGTGTACTCGGACATATTACTCATCTGAAACTAAGGTATACCAAACGGTACACCACGTATGCTGAAAGGAACACCAGGTAAAAGGCAAGGGTGTCCATACAAAATCTACCAAAGTGTCAGGCATCCAGAAAGTAAGATTGTCTGATCAGAATGTAAAATTGTCTGATGAAAAGCGCGTTTTTAGGTTAAAGTTTACAACAAATTTACGTGATTTGTCGTATTTTGTCTTATGACAGTGATTTTGTCGGGTATCCTAGATACCAGAATATGGTAGATTTTGCACGTACGGGCAAGGGTATGCCTTGTCTACTCAGATTTATACCCATCTCTCTAGAATAAGTACATACCGGATATACCTGGTAAGAGGTACAGTAAGTGTATATCTGGGATACCCCGGGGGGGGGGGGGGTGCAGACATTTGGTCGTATTTATCACATTCAATACTCGTAGCCCTAGGTAAATACGAAAACACCAGTCTCCTCATAGCACGTTTAAAGGTAGGCCCACAATTCACTTTCACGACAAAAGAACCTGCTTAAGTGTTGGCTATTTTCACATCTTAACCAACAATTACGCCAACTAAGCAGGAAGCGCTCTCAACGTTACTCAAGTAAAACGAGTGCAGTGCGACCACGATTAAACAAACTGTCGTCGATCAAATTTCAAAATCAAAACAACACGACGTGTGCTATGGCATATCCGTCGATCCCTTCACAACAACGCTCAGCTATAGCACCTACCCCGTGATCATGCACACTTCTGCACTGGCGATTTGCAATTGCGACGGAGGATTTGCTTACAAACAAAAGTGTTTCACGTTTGACATTTATTGTCTCAGCTCAAGGACCAAACCCAAATTCTTTATTTACCGTTTGGGAGTTCGCAACTTTCTCTCCAAAGGTCCGTCAAAATCGCTGTCCGAGTCATCTTCCACATCATCTCGAGTCCTTTTCCTCCCGCTGCTGCTTTTCACCGAATCCAACATTCGATTGACGTAATTACCTACGCAATCACCCACATAATTCCCCATATAATTACCCATTTTTAGTACGTGATTTTCTCAACTTATCAAAACTTTGATACCGCCATGTTAAATCAACGGACGACGCTCACTAGTGGGTGTTTGGAAAAGTCGAATGTCAACAAACTACCTTTGCCCACACAAGAAATAAAAACGGAATATTTTAATTATCTAAAACGAACCAACAAATAGACAGAAAACCAACTAATTTAAATGTTTTAAATGTGTATAAACAAGAAGAAATCGCATAACCTTCTAAAAATGTTGCAGTTGACTTCAAAGTTTTATTTCAGCCTTTTTTTTTAACGACTAAGACGGTAGGTGTATTTCGTTTAAGGAGGAACTATCGTTTCAACTTTTCTAAACAGCTGGTGGGTTTTTGTCTAGTTAGCGATATGCAAGTCTATACACGTATTTAAAATTGTATCATGTAATATAATGACAGTAAGTTGTAGTAAATAGCATGAACTGTCGTCATTTTACAAAATAATGAAAGTTTTATGTAATAATATTTTCATATAACTTACACTTTTTTGTTGTTGTTTTGGTTTTAGAGTTGAGCTAATAAAAGTAAACCTACTGTTGATATCCGTCGAAGTTTAAAACACGTTTTCACCATAGATTTTCCACCTGCAAGTCGGACAGTGGAAACACGGTGGGTTTAAAGTTGTTTTCAGACCTGAGAAGTCGTTAGTATTGAATTAGCGGCTTTACTTAGTTGCTGATTTGGACTGTCTGATTTTGAAAGCTGACATTTGTTGGGATCGTTAAGTGTGAAGTGATCATGGCTGATCGGCGATCAATCATTAATGTAAACAAATCGGTTGATCCAATCCAAGGTCTGTCAGTCAACAGCATATCTCCGATCCTACTATTCTCACTTTGTAACAGATGCAGATTTACATATTTAACCACCTAGGGGCTACACAGGTTCCCCTTCCCCATGTTTTCGTTCACGGAGTAGTACTGAAAAAAAAACGAGTGGGATGCCTGCACTAGAGTAGCCTAAATCTTGTTGTGGAATGCTAGATACTAGTTTTCTATATTAATTATTGTGGGGGTTGGGGTGGGGAGAGGTTAGAGCAGCAACTGTTTTTCGTAATGGCAAATTCAGCCACGTTTATTGCGCAATTATTGTATAACTTTAAATCAAGTCAAGAGCAATGTCCCACGCCACATCATACTTTTACACAACAATCGGAATAGAAAGCACTCGCTTCCGGACATGCGCGGTACATGACAAGTGAGCAATAGCCAGTGGTTTACCACTGTGGCCAAAACCTTTTGGGGAAATACCTTCCCCCGGCCGTCGACTTCTTGATGGCTCAAACCATCACCACCCAATTTTTCGTCAACTACATGTCTGGTGATAGCGGGTATCTTGAAGGAAAAGAACGGCAGTTGAACGAATTGCAAGTGCTAGCTGCTCTTTCGTAGGCAGGTTACAGAACTTTGACTTCCCAGCATATTCCTCCTTATCCGTCACCGACCAGTAGGAGGTCAATCCATGTGTGTGCAACCACGTGCGTCTTGTGAAGCTCCTCATGAATTGCTTTTAATGTCTCCAATGGGAGAAAGTCGAGCACGAATGCCATGAAAGCTAGCTCCAGTCTGTCTAGAAGCGTGGCCTTATGAATGGGGTAAGCCCTCGGCAAAGGCTCCTCCTCTGGCTGGCATTAGTGACATGTTTGTTGTCCATCCTCTTCCATTGTTTAACACTCTCCTTGTCTGGCATCGCAACTGATACAAGCGGGTCAAGTGACGTCGCAGACTGAGACACACGTACTCACATGAACACATGTTGGCGTAACACAAAGCAAAAGCCGTAGCAGGCCGTAAGTTTAAAACTGAATGATGATGACCCTGTGGAAATAAACTCAACGGATCCTGCGAAGCACTTAATGCGTAAGAAAGGCAAGGTTGATCTCCAGACTCGTCTCTCTGTTACCATGACAGTCCTGTTGTTGTTGCAGGCTGCAAACCGCATCCCCGAAGCAAAAACCGTTGGTCACACCCGTACATGCAAAATCTAACATATCCTGGTATCTTGGATACCTGACAAAATCACCGTCATTAGACAAAATCCGACAAATCGCGTAATGTATTGTTGATTTTCACCTAAAAAAACGCTTTTAATCAGACAATTTTACATACTGGATTCCAAACACTTTGGTATACGTAATTTGCATGTATGGTCACACCTACTCATCCATGCTAGGATCCTGAACATGGTGTCGTCGGACCAGGTTAGTTCAAACACACCTTCAGCATCACTTTTTCTGAGTTGGCAACTTCGCACGATGATAATGTGTAGACTTTACATGGTTTACACAAGTTCCCATTGTTGGACTGTCTGTCCAAATCAACACAGCGATACGATGGTTTCGGATTATTGATGGTGACTAGTGACACGCCTTGTGCCGAAGCCATTGTTCGTAACGATCACACTTGTTGGCTGCAATCCAAATTAAGTCTGACTAAATAGTTCGTCAACTCAGTCCTTCCCAAACGGTCACAGGTAGGCTATCTTCCTCCTTACAGGTGCATATTGACGACTCCAGCTTTATTTGAGAACATTCAGTTTTAATCAATTCAAGAGCAATGTTACATGACATCTTACATTTACACAACCGAGAGAGAAAGCATTCACTTCCTGGACTTGCGGGGTACATTCCAAGTATGAGTGGGCAAGGCCCAGTGAGAACCATCACAATTGCACGTTGGATAAATCTTCCTTTAGATCAAGATTTAAGTTGCATCATACCTCTTACATTTCTTTTGCAATAATCATGGTTATGAAGCTTGGGCGTATGTGGTCATCGGATCCGGTAAGCATTTGAAAGAATAACATCACGTGTTGGCCACGGCACCAACTTTGGTAGTCCTACTTGTTGTTCCTACTAATTCACATTTCCCTTCACATTGCCAGCTACCTGCCCCTTTCCATTGCCATCGTGTGAAGAATAAAGATGCTCCCACGAAGATATGTACATAGCAATATTAAAGGCACATAAATCCTTCCGGTATGTCTTGCGACCCACTGAGAATAACGTTGGCAACATTTACACTGGTTAGAGTTAATGTCGCAAAATCATCTCGCAAGAAAGAAAAAAAAACAAGAAAATACTGTTTGGGCAATATTTACATACGTTTTAACTATAGAATGTCGAACAACTAAGTCGTACAGGAAAGCCAACAGGGATGCCTAACCTTTAATCCAACCTAACCTTTAATACAACGTAATATTTCATTTGTTACTGATTGTTACTATGTAATCAATATCCTTCACATTACTGGCCGCTTGCCCTTTTTCATTGCTACCGTGAAACGAATGAACATGCACGCGCTATGGCATTATCAACCGACTTTCACTTTCCAAGTCTACCAACCCTCGCCTTCGGTTCAGTGCAAGAGAAATATTTCTATATAGGTGCCTCTGTCTGTCCTAGTAATCATTACCTCTGGTTCCGAAAACCAACAAATTAGCACCGAAGTTTCATACATATTACATGCTCTCCGGAGAACTATAGTTTGTTCCACATTATGTTTGCAGAAAACTAACTGCTTGATGCCACGTTGCCACGGTGAAAAAGTGTGGATATTACTCATGTAGACTCTTCCCAGTTACTGTTAGAGTCTGCGAGCGGAATATTTACGTGTTTTTTGCACCCGTCGTGGAAGCAAACGTGGCGTCACAGTCAGTTTCCTGAAAACATAATGTGGAACAAACTATACTTAATTAATTTTTAGCAGCTTATAATTTTGTTCCGTATGTTTGCGTGTAAATTGGATTATCCAAACACCTCTCGGTCCCAGTTATAATTGAGATAATTTTGGATAAATTGTTAGTCTACTGTATTTAGATAATGAGACTTTATTTTTGACACCAGACTTGGATCAGTTAAAGGGCTTAGTCTAAGTGCATAGCAGGTTAAGCAGTGACAGTTTTTATCTTTTGACAAATAACGATGTATCTGCACTTGTTCATTGTAGCTGCATAGTAAGTGTTTTTGTGAGACTTCTCACATTAAGCCGGTGATGGACTTCAGGTTTATTAGTCGACTCAGGGCTAGATAAAAGTTATTTGGCGCTGCACAGTCGCTAGTGCATACTTGCATGGAAGACATGTTGCAACTATCGTGTATCGTGTTGCCACTTGTAACAATAACAATTGGCTCGCCACGCCCTTGCTTGAGCATTCTTTTAGCCTGCCTATTGAAGCCAGGACGTGTAAACCCCACCGGACAAAATGTCCAACAAATAAAGACGCAGTTTCCTGCATTTTAAAAGAAGATTTCAAGCATCCTCCTGGATAGATTGGCAGTATATTTATAGGCCAACATTTTAAAAAAATAGTAAGTACACAAAATTAGTTTGCATCATATGTGCCGAAATGCAGTCAACACAACCAGATTGAGTTCCTACCGAAGCCTCTTTTTAAACTCGGGGCTCGAAATGAACGGTATCGCTTCGCAATTTTCTCCACAAATTTAATCTTTAGCGATGCAAAAGTAATTAACAGTCTTAATGAGACATCGTAATAGTGTATTTATGATCGTGCTAGTTGAGACTGAGATGCTAACCCTTCCCTCCCTTACAGACAGACCGGGTGTTGATAATTTATCTTTGGTTCTGAACTTCTGCCATCACCCTTGGTGTTTAGTTGAGCGGCCCTTTTGCTTCAACGACTGTAACTACCATAAATCTCAGAGTCAACGCTCCCTGGCATTTACACCAATTTATGGTTTTAATGGGGAGAGAGCTCACACGGTTCTTCAAAAAAAAAAACAAGAAAAATGAAGGAAGTAAAACTCCACTCAATCCTTCCCTGTATTCAAGGGAGCTGCCAGTTACTTCTTGACTACAAGATCAAAAGGGAAAGAAGGAGGGGCGTTAACACAGGTCTAAGTTAAACTGGATAATTAAAAAAGGATATGGACGTTAACTTGCAGTAGGCTAGTTGTCTGTAAATGTAGGCCTATTTCTTAAGTAGGTTCGTGGCAGTGCGTAAAATAGGGAGATCGGCGTCGGTGTGGATTAGTATCAGCAAAATGTGTGGCAAAGTTATCCCTATCGGATCAGTTAACAGTTGTTACAGGCAATCCCTACTACCTTCCTAAGCTGCCGTCAGACATGTTCTATTACAGCAGTTTACACACAGGCTTGATTGCCATCTGAAGCTAAAGAGGGATATTTATGTGCATCAATGTGCTACTCTAAAGTTGCGTTTTTAACTAATATTGTACAACTTTTTATTTCAGATGACCGAACAGATTGATTCGCATATTCAAGACAATGCTGCTGTTCAGATCAAATTGCATAATCCAGACGATGCTGTGGGTGGTAAGGGGGTCAAGAAGCAGAGAAAAAGGATGAAGAAAACGTACAAAACAATCCGTGAACAAGTAAGAATTCAGCTAAGGCCTTAGGGAAAAAAAAGTTTGTTTGCCGTAACATTGAAACTAAAATTAAGATTCGTTGGTATGAAAATTTTCATTCACTAGGACACCCTTTTTTTTCCCAATTTTTCTTGGCATACTCATAATTTTGTTAAAAGACGGACCTAGCTTTATGCCATTGTTTTTCTCTTCTGTTTGTGATGCTTAGTTTCTGCACAGTAGTAGTTTTTACTGCCGTAATAATAGAACACAAAAACCGAAATTATGTAAATACTGAAAAGTAAGAGTATTACAGTAAAACCTCTTTAATACGAACTTTACGGGGACTGCTAAAAATGTTCTTATTAACCGTAGTTCTTATTAAACGGACGAGAGAAATTGGACTGTAACTTAAAAAAAATATGAGCCTACCGGTATTTTCTTTTCTTTCGTCCTTGACCTTCGTGTTTGCGCAAACAGACAAAACTCTTATCACTTCCCAAGATGGAGGGGAGGAAAAAGAAACCTTTACGAACAGCAAATTCGTAAAAATAAGCTAGAATTGTAAATATTTGTTCGTCTTATCCGTACTTTCGTATTAACAGAGTTCTTTATAGCTGTATATATTTAGTGCTGACTGAGTAGCTGACCAACCAAAATCTTGAAAAAACTTCTTATTAAGCGGGAATTCTTGTAATCCGAGTTCGTATTAACGAGGTTATACTGTATTCCTCTCCGGATGTTGGCAGCAACACAAAATCGGCCAAGAGTATTTGGGGGGGTGGGAGCGTTTAAAAAATATGGTCAGTAGTAAAAAGTAGATTTGTATGGGTTATGGCAACTGAACTTGAGTATTTCAAAATGTTGTACTGTCCACTTTTAAGTGGTGGACAGAAAGCACTATTGCTGCAAAGCGCAGTATCTTGAGGTGTACAAAAGAACCCCTTGTCCATCCATGTATACGTGTTTGTTGATTAATTTAACACTTATTTATTTGTTTGTGCTCATTTTCATTTCAAACAATTAATACCAATTGGCACTCACAAATTTTCGATTGTTCCTTTTAAGGAGGTGCTCAAGGCTGCAACAATGTTCTTCAGGGTCATGCTGGCTTTGTTAGCTTTTAGGATTACATCGCCGCTGTCGTTGTTCGTGTCGTTGTTCGTTCCTAAAAGCTAACAAAAAAAAAGCTAACAAAGTCGGCACGGCACCTGAAGAAGATTATTGAAGCGTTGAACACCATCTTAAAAAGAACAATCGAAATTTTGCGGGTGCCTATAGGTATTCATTATTTGAGAATGAGCGTAAACGAAGAAATAAGTATTAATCTTGAAGTAAACTCACAAGTAAAGCGCAACATTTTGGTATTTTTTGTGTTTGTTGATGCGTGAATGCAGAAAAGGAAAATGGTTTCTCCTACCTATATTATTTACCCTTAAGCCAGGTCACTGTCGCACAATTAAAATACAATACATTCCAGTAAGCCGTTGCTAATCATGCAAGCACTATTTTTTTTTTAGTGCGTGCATGATTTCAGATAAAAAAAAATCTTAAGTTGTTTGTTATTATGTTTTTAATTATTCAACAAGGAACTGTCAACAACAAACAACAGGAGAATGAAAAGGGTTGACACGCACATATTTTCTGGATCCAAATCAACCCTTCCGAATGTCAATCTAGTAGCAGTCACCACTTGACCAGAAGACCTTACAAAGCACTCGCCATTTCACAATTTTTACTCGCCACATACCAAATACGTCTTGTATGATGAAAGGTTTCTCTAATTAATGAATTAACAAAATTGTGCAAACTCCAGTATTAATACAGAAAATCCAGTTATAAAACCCTTCTAAATCTGAGCATAACGCCGCAAACCGTTCGTCTCTAACTTATACGGTTCCAGAGATATCCCTTTTTTAGTGGCATGCTCTGTAGCTAGTCGCCGATTTGGCGAGTAAGGCTAAATTCCAAGTCGCCAAGTGTTGATTTCCACTCGCCAAATGGCGAGTGGCGACCGACATTGGGAAGGGTTGATCCAAATCCACATGCAAGGCCAAACATTTTTTTTAACGGTTTGAGAATTTTTTCGTTAATGAACGCTAGTGGAAACTCCTTCTGAAATCTTGTTGGTTTGGTTTTTGGTGCAAAAAACGATATTACGTTTCAGTTTTGATTAAGGCTCGGCCGATACCAACTTTCACCGATCCGATTCCGATACGGTCCGATGCTTCTTCACCGATACCGGCGCTGATACGTCTATGCATTACTCGCCATAAAGTTAGTGTTTCTTCTATATTCAGAAACAAAATTTGATGAAAATCTCAAAGCTGTATGAGTAAGCTTCTTGCAGTTAACTGCGTGTTTTGGTGCCTGTCTTTGGTTTTTGCTAAATAATTTGAGAACGACTGAAACTATCGCTCTGAAATTGGCACCATTGGAAAGTTCTCGAAAAACGTTTCGAATGGTGTAATTGGAACATCAAAAACTGTCAATTTTTGGTGAAAATATCGCAAAAACCGACATTTTACCAAAACAGTCAGCCGACACCGATCCGATACCGACAACACTACTATCGGCCGTGTCTTAGTTTTGATCATTGACACAGCATTAATATTATTTTTTAGTGGAGAGGCAAGTGGTATGCTTTTGGCATCGAGGTACTATCAAGTGTCTAAAGCATTTTGTCTCGATTTCAGATGGAGTTTTACTTCAGTGATTCAAATTTGAGCAAAGATAAATTCCTGATGGATTTGATAGAGAGAAGTGAAGATGGATGTAAGTATTGAGTTAAAAATTGTCATCGAAACTGTTTCACTGGTCGTAAGCGTTGAAAAGCATAGATGGGTCAAGCATGATTCTTGTCGTTGCTTCAGTTGCACCAGATTTAATTGTTCTAAACAAAAAAATTAAAATTAATATCTGCCCAAAACCTTTAATATAATACAGTATCCCCATCTGTTATGAATATTACAAATTATAACTTACCATTAGGGATCGACTCGTATTAATATCAGTGTCAATATTTTCCTTACATCGGTATCATATCCTTATCACTACAGTATTTTATATCTGATATTTTTTTCCGATACGCCTGTCTTTCCTGTGTACCTGCTTCTCAGCCTATTCACAATTACGGGAGGAAAAACCTTTTCCATAGCTTTTCCGGATTTCTGCCATTGGACTCAAGACGCCATCCTGTAAATGTTCACTAGCGGTCGCTTGCTGTTGTGGAGCTGCTGTGACTTTTTTACTGTCTTTTTTTTTATATTGCTAATTTAGTTAATAAGCAAGTTTGAAATAAACTGAACTTATTTGTTGTTTCACATCAGTGGAAAACATTAAGTTCCAATAAGCTATTTCCTGCTATATGTATTTTTTCACTACTTTTTTTAATTAGTAAAATAATACACTAGGGATGGGTCGGTTTCATTTTTTAAACTTCGGTTCCGGTTTCGGTTTTCATGTCCACAAAACTTCGGTTTCGGTATCGGTTTTTGCCACCATCCTCCCCAACCAGCTATTTCTAGTTGTTTTTTTTTTCCGTGGAACAGTAGTATTACTAGCTTCTAACTCATTCCTACTTTCACTTTCAGGAGCGTCATAGATCATGGGTATAGCTGTGGCACCATTTTCCTTTTTTTTTTAATGACTTGGAGCTTTGCTGTTATTTATACGGAGAAAATGATAATTATTTTTTTTTTAAATGAAACAACACATCAATTTTTGATTTTTCGAACACCATACAAATTAACCGACACAAAATCCGAATCGGTTTCGGTTTTCAGCAAAAACCGAAAATACGGTTTCGGTTACCGACCCATCCCTATACCACACAGGTAATTTTTAAAGACAAACCCCGTTTGTGATAACCACATTCTTATACCTCGGAGCCCAAATTTGCAATTTGTTCTGCATTCGATTTGTCTTACTTTCAGGCCCCATGAGATATCGGGATGATAATCACATCCGCTGTAAATTTAGCCAAATACTGACTAGGCAAGTATTGACCATTGTGGGGTTCTAAATCAAATACCATTATAAATTTTTTTCTTTAGCTTTCAAGTGGGGCTTTCTAAGTTGGTAACTTACGTTGATTGATCTCAACTTATTTTGCAGTAGTCAAAAGTAGGTTAAGGAAGATTCGCGCTGACGTGCTAAAATGCCGGTTCTGATTTTAATGTTGAAAAAACATCAAAGTATGTCGTAACCAGTGGTCCGATCTTAAAGAAACTACAGTAAAACTAAGTTTCATTTTGGAATTTAAAAAATTATAAGAAATTCACATAAAACCTGCAATTTTTGTAGGCTTAAATTTTGTGTTCCGAAATTTACTGGCACTACTGCTATCACAGAATGATTTAAAATGTAAATTTGCAGTGTTTCTAATATCTGCAGCCTAAAGCCGACGCTTCGGCAACCATTGTATCCCATAAAAGGGTTATAGCCAGTGTTTGATGCAAGCATCAATGCTTCTCGAGTTGGTTCAACAATATTCTTTCCCCCCATTATTCAGTACAAGCAGGTCTAAACACATTTTATTTATCCATCTTTTTTCCTGACTGTTAAAATAAAGTTGACCCTTTAGCTGTTTCTGATTTAACACATCTCTGTTATTTTTTTCTAGTTATCGATCTTGATGTTTTTACCACGTTCAACAAGATGAAATCTTTAGCGACAGACATAAGTGAAATAGCTCAAGCTGTGTATTTATCATCTGATATTTTAGAGGTAAGCTTTAATTCAAGGACAGAATTTTACAGGATGCTATAGGTAAGCTTGATTTTTTACAGGATTAAAGATTGACATTTAACTTTGAGGTTTTAAAGCGTGTAAAAATTTAAATGTTACATTCAGCTTACTCAATTGGAATATGAATCTGCAAGTTTTCAATTCGTTTCTTGTATTTTCAGCAGGCCAAAAAACGTTAGTTACACTTTCCACATTTGTAAAATTTTGAAGCCAGAACACTATCACTCACAACAACCTTCGGAAGAAGATGTAGTGCTTCTCCTTCGAAGTGTTAGGAAAGGGCGCGAATAGTTTGTGTCCTTGCTTGAACAACAAC
>JAHWFP010029164.1:0-10946 GCA_023313725.1 Lithobius niger
GGGGGGAGCCACCCACATATCGAACACAAGGAGCCCGTCTCAAAGATGTATCTCTGGTCAGCTGATGAGTGCTAATCAGATTATTGCAGACTGTAGCAGTTTAAAACACATAAATGCTTACTTATAGAAATCTCACACCCCAGGTTCGTAAACGTGAGACCCGTAAATTGCAATTATGACAGAGACTCGAGCTGTACAGAACGCCAGAAAATAAAATAGCATATAATAATCATTGAAGGAAACTTAATGACGTCATAACAAATTTGGATGTTGTATGTGAGTGAACCCAACATTTTTAATGAAGGTGCACCTGCAGCCCTGTTTCGTTATGTAAAAAGAAATCCAAGTATATAAATAAATTCTCTCTCTTCCTTGTATCATGAACTAGTCTGTGACAATGCAACAAAGTCAAATGTTTTAAACGGAATTTTTGTACAACAATTTTTTTTCTGACAATAGTTGTCTCCACATCAAGGTCTTTTTAATGAACCAGACTTAAATGAACATGGAAATATAAAATACCTGTACTCATAAATAGGCCGGGCAATTGGGCCTGACAGATTCTTTGCTGCCTTCTTTCTATAAGGAGTCTGCACTCGAGCTTGAGCTTAGCTTTTCTTTAAGATTCTTCGTCTTTCCTTTCAATAAGAAACACTTCTGAAATGTTGGAAATTTGCTAATGTAATACTTGCTTTCGAAAAAGGAAACAATCCTTTATCCAAGAAACTTGATGTCCATTTCGCTGACATTTGTCTCATCCATGTCGTGTCATGGAATGAATCATTAATATCCATCCTATGGATTTCTTAGAAACAAATTTAACTTTTTAGTTTTTCTACTCTTTATGGCTGACTTAAAAACTTCTGATCCTCGTGGAAAATGCCTAAGTATGCAGACAAAGTTACACTACACAATGTGTCATTGGCCTAACTGACCACCAAAATTTGTAAACAGAACTGAATATAAAAAAAATCTGGATCAAAATTTGGTTAAATAAATAATAATAAATGCTCTTCAGCTTGGTAGAGACAATCTATCTAAATAGGCCACACATCGTAGATAATGTGATGTTGAATAGTGTCGCGGTCTATAAAAGCCTGGGTATTTGTATCACTAATGATCTGAAGATTGCAACTCAGTGTAACCATATTGTTTCAAATGACAAAATGGCACATATTATTAGGCCATATTTCCTCTCAAAAAATCCAACAACTCTCTTATGAAAACGTCACCAGGAAAGGCACTCTATGTATTAATACCTCAGCTGACAAATAAATATTTATAAGTTTTAAAGGGTGACCGCGACTTTTACAATCTTTACAACGGCGAAATCTACGAAATTATGTAAACGACCGGAAGGCTTTAGTGAATGGTCTTTCAATTCTTTCCTACTTAAGTTTATTCCTCGACGAGAAGGAGACCATACAGAAGTAGCTTACTTAATATTAGGATGGACGTATAGATTCGATGCTAAAAGCAATGTCGATATGACCCTTGATGTGAAGCAACGCCTGATAATAGCAGCTCAGTAGGTGACTAGCTCAGCTATACCGTTACAGTGGTCCGTCCACTTTGTCAAGTTAAAGCAACACACCGAGAGCTTTAACTCTGGTAATATGTTGAAGGTTTCATCTTGAAAGAGAATAATGATGTTATTCAGGCCCATAGGTGGCAGGGGAGGCCAAGGTTGCAGCTGTTCCTTCAGACAAAGCTTGCAAACGCACGTAAGATCTCCTAAAAAAATGTTGGGAGTTGAACACTTTTCCTGAAGAAAATTTAAAAAAAATTCAAACACGTCTGAAGACGGCATAAAAGACCCACTGAATATTTGTAGTTGTTACATTTTTCTAAAGATTTCGATATTTTTTTTCTTAACAAAGAGCACTGTACAAATACAATCAATAACAATAAATTGAGATACGAGCACTCTTGGCTTTGTTACCTTCCTCCCCTTCTTTGCTTCTGCAGTCCTGTTCTGTCCTTGGTAAAAATACTGGCATGCATAACGGTTAGTAAAGAAAAATTGGGAGAGCTCCATATCCACCAAAGATAAATTGGAAGGCAAAAGAAGATGCTGTTGCTGCAATTGTATTGCCACTATTTTGAGAACTTGTCTCTTGGTGGATGGAGAGGGGGAATTCAAAATATATGATGGGGTCGTAAACATTAGCCAGGTGAGTTAGGTAAAAGGGAAATTCCTCCAAAAATATTCTTGCTGTAGCCCTGCACTGAACCATTCAATTGTTGTCTTGTAACAATCACGTTACTTGTTATTGTAAACACATTCTCACCGTATAGTGGCTTAAAATTGTAGTTTTATTATGGTAGCTTAATATTTTCATGCATGGGAGCAGTTTAAGAAACCATTTGAGAGTTAGGGATCTATGTGGTTTAAAATTGTGTCGTACATTTAATAAGAGTTTATTGATTTCATTCCTTGTCTTCGTTTCACAGGTACGAAACTGGACTATTGGCTTCGAGTTTATTCAAGATACTGTCAGTAAAACTGAGCTAACAACTATCCACGGTATTTGCAAAACGTTTAAATTAAGTAAGTTGTTATAAAATAGACGATTGGTTTCCTGGTTTGTTTCTCCATACTAATAGAGTCTAAAATTGATTTATCTCAATCACAGTGAAATCACTTTGCAAACCAACCACTGCACTATGACCACTGCACTAAGTTGGCGCTAATGACCTAGCTGTTGACGCGCTGTAATGCCTGAATCCCCCTCTCCCCGATCAACAGAAGAGCTCTCACTGCAGTTTGATTAACTTGTTGTTTTGAAGAAAAAAATACAAGAAAAAAGTAGACCCCCAGTTCATTTCTGCTACTATAGAACACGAACTCTTTATCATGACCTCACCTTGACAGAACTGTAGTTTCTATAGCACATTGCATGCAGGATTATTCTTTATATTTCCGGTAACTTTGCACCATTGTGGCTGTGGTTTCACAGACGTTTTCATTTTCGATATGAATCATGGAGAACTGCTAAAACATAAACCCTGCAAAACGTGTATGGCTGCGTTTAACAACCGCACATCTTTACAGTATCATGTTTCATACATTATTACTAATGAAAGAAAATTCACATGTGCACATCTGAAAATATAGTAAAACTCGACGTTTCGAGCTAAATGAAGTTCATACCCAGTCTCCAGTCGCTGGAAGTAGATTTAAATTAAAAATGGTAAAAGAACAAGAAAGAAAAATATATATATATATATTCTGTTCGTCAGGCAGAACTACCAGAACATAAGTCAGAATAAAACTGAGGAAAGCCAACTTCCATGTGCTATTTGGTAATGGAAAAATCTCTAGAAGATTTATTAGTATAGGAAAATATTTATTACTATGGGAAGAATACGTTTGTGAACTGTCAGATTATGAAGTGCGATGCAAAGAGTTTCATAGCTATGCCTAGCATGATATTGTGAAATTTGAAAAAAAACTGTAAGGTAGCAAAAGTGTTTGGTCCATGACCTGTATTTCTTAAATGCTGCACAAGTAAATTGGTCTGGTGATGTAGCATAAAGTTTGATTTATGTGACAATAGTGTTTGGATCAGTTTTTGTTCCCTGGTCCTGTGGTGTCGTGCCACAAGTAACGACACCACAGTTCCTATGTATGTAGCCCTGCAATTGTTGCTAGAACAGGTAATTCGATAAATTATGTTTTCTTTTAGCATAAGTCATTAGCAAGTTTAAAGTCTTTGTGCATGGCATTTTGTAATGTAAGGTTGACAATGATATGGCTTTTGGAAACAATTCAAAAACCTTGCTGACGCAGGAAAGATCGCCATGGTTCAGTGCCACCTTGTAGTCAAGGTACAACAGCAACACACAAATATTTTTAAATCAAGGATCACTCAAGTGGTCCGCTCTCCAAGATCACATTGTCAGAATTCATTATTAGAACGTTATTCAATTCCGTCATTGCCACATCAGCAGTCACTGACTATGTCACTTTATCTAAAAGGCATGGATTCTCGGTTTTCGCGAATTTGACGATGGTGAGGATATGAGGCCAGTTACCTTAAGATTTGATGAAACAGGCGTACCGTTCGCCCTGACACCATTTAGCTGGTGCTCAGTAAAATATGTCACCTGTGTCTGGTGAAAAAAGGCGTAACGATCGTTGATTTTACGGTTTTGAGGAGCAAAGGTAGCACTGATGAAAAAAAAAAACTGCGATAAAATATTTTATGACAGAATTAGCTGAAATTTGTCATTTAGTTCACATTTGAATGGGAATAGTGCCTTTTATGGTTTTACCAGTAGAGTGGAGATAAAACAGAGACTGCAAAATGTGTAATGCTATTTCTATGCACTTTAGTAGCCAGCCACCTGTGATCCAAATATTCGTCCCCATGTTAATGTTAGCAACATTTTCAAAGCTCGTCAAAAGAAAAATTACTTGCTCTGTAGGCAAAGCGTTGAATCAAGGACGCTGTCTGCATTACAGCTAAAGATAATACTGCTCTTTTATTAAGGATGGAGCTTATTACGAGAGAATGATAAGAATACTGTTCTTATAGAACTGAGACCCCGTTGATTATTTACAGTAGTCTAAGGGTGGGTTTATGCAACGACAATTTTCTCGCTCACTTCGTTAACACTAAATCTTCTGGCTGCTTCTCGCCTTTACCAGATCACGGGGTAGTAACCACGGCAACGACGCGAACTCACTGTGCCTCACGACACGAAGTACGATAGCATGCGGTATGACAGCGTCGATTTATGACAAGAAACGAATTTTTAAGTGCAGTACAAGACGACGGAATGACTTCTGAATATCATCATTTGATTGTTTATCTTCGATTAGATAACCCCGAAAAGAACGCCATGTTGGATTTTGAATTCTCGCTGCGAGCAGCTGTTTATTCTACCGTCGTTTGATTACTGCTAGAATCTTTGAGAGAGAATAGTAAATTTCCGAAATATCGTGAAAATTAATGGCGACAATGTTGTAGCAGTGTTTAAAATTACTGTTGCACTTTGTTCTTTAACCGTGTTGTTATTTATAACACATTTAATTTGTTATTTATCACCGCTTTCATTCAGTAGAAAGGGGAAACTCAACGCAAATAAATAACGATTGCCTAGCTTTCGGTGAGCGAGAAGGTCTCGTTGCGTAAACGCGCCCTAATAATGGTAACCTATGACGTTCATAAGAAGTGCAGTGAAATACGTGGCGAACTTTAGCTTTTCGTGAAACCAGTAGGGGACGTACATAATTTGGAAAGTACCAATAATTATTTTCAAAAAGAGGGACAACAGGCAATGGGCACAAGTTCAGTATCAAAAATACCAACACACACAAAATAAGCACGGTGAATAAAAAAACCAGGCACAGGCAAAAATAACATGCAAAAAATACAAAAGACGTGATATCAGAAACAAAACCCAGAAGGGTGAAAAAAGCTGCCAGGTTTTTGACCAGTGAAAGTAGTGATACCATAATATAAATGGCTGCTACGTGGTGTGCCAAGCCTAACCTATGACTGACCAAAAAGTGTTTCCCACAGAAAGTAATGATATCACCCCCCCCCTCCCTCACAAACAAAAAACACGATTCACCGCTAACTGGCCATTGAGAAAAAAAGATGGAACCAGAAAAAGCTACAAAATAGGTGATATCAAAAAGAAAACCGACAAGAGTGAATCCGCCAAGTTTTAGCCGATCAATTTAGTATATCTGCGGAAAAATGGCTGCCACCACTGACAACGTGGTGTACCAAGCCTAACCGAAAAGTGTTCCCCTGAGAAAGTAGTGATATCACCTCGCCGACTAACAACCACTAAGTTTATCCTATCGACTTTTACTTCAGACGTTAAATGAAAAACTTGACCTTTGCGACGGGTTTCTGAAATCATAAGCTTCCCGGTGCAGAACAACTTAGTAATAAGTTGAAATAGACCTATACCCTACGAGTGCAGGTACGAAGTGAGGGGCTGTGGAATCTCACTTCGTGTTATATGCTGGTGTGAATTAGATTATGGGATGGGTGTTGTGTGGAGGGGTTGTTTGATACCGTGAAATTCCAAGGTTATGCAGATTTGGAAGATATTCTTTAATAATACGATTTTTCTGGCATTGACCGGGTGTTGATGTAATAAAATCAGTATCGTGTCTGAATTAATTACTGGAGTTTTGCTGTTTGCTTGTAAAAAAGAATGGATTTTCCAGGCCAAGAGTGTTCTCTGTTTTTTGCCAGTTTGGTGAAATGCCCGCGTTGACACAGTTCTATAGTAATGACTTTGTAGTTGTATTATATCATTTAAAATTAAATTTATGGGCCGAAAGTATTTCGCGGCCGAAAGTAGTCATATTTTGTAGACTTTGTCCCATATAACTGGGCTATGCATGTGGGGTGAGAGCAAGGAATCCAGTAGAGTACGTCACTTGTGTTTCGTTTTTACTTGTTCTTATCTATTGCTTTTTCCAGTATGGTCGGTTCTTTTAGATTTGTGTGGTTTCTTGAAAAACGTCAAACGTTATTGCTTGAAAGAATTTTGTCTACTTCGGTAATGCCCTCAAAATAAGGAACGGAAAATAATTAATTGGTTTATCATTTACTTTTTTAAGATCTTTAAATGCTTAATGAATCAAATTTGCGAGTAAATGAATTGTGTAGCCGTTTTCAAGGTATTTCTGGAAATGTACCTGATTGCTTTTTCAAAAATAGATTTGTTGGTGTGAGTTTGAAAATTCGTTTACTATCTCCTTTAACAAAGTCATGTTTATATTCTGGGCGTGAATATGTAGTCAAAGCAACAGCCCGTGTGGTTTGCATAGGTTTTCGAAAATGGGTGAATTCAACTGTCATGGTCGAATTGATAATAACTGTTACGTCCAGGATATGCCAGGCACCATTATTGGCTTCTTCCATTCTATATTCAGGAGATGGGTGGAAAGAATTCAGAAAGTTCCGAGCGTTGGCCTCGTTTGCTAAACGAACTGAAGCAATGCTATCGTCATTGTATTTTTTATAGTATTTCATAGACAGTAATTTATCAGTATTACCTGGTCAAGTTTATTAAGGACAATATCACACAAAAAGGTAGAGTGAGCTTCACATCGACACACCATTCTGTTGTTGAGTGAAAGGAATTATCATGGTGAAAGTAGAAAAATATTACATTAATGGATTCTTAAATTTATTGTCCAACCTAATTTTGCAAGGAGGGATGGATCAAAAATAAGTTTTTCTTTAATGCAGTGCAGGATAAGACTTTGCTCAAGTGATGGGTACATGGATACCAAGTCAAATGAAACGAATTCAACTTCGGAAGGAACAGTTATATTAACCAGATAACCCATAATTTTTTTTAGTTAGGTGCGGTGCTGTTTTCTAGTGAAAGCTTTTTAAAAAACAGGAGCAATTAAGCACGCAAGAGGGAGGTTTTTGGCTTTTCTCTATTTGTAATAATTGGAAGGGCGAACACTACGTTTTTTTGTTTATATTTACGAAAAATACAAGGTTGAACGAAGTAAGTTGATCAACGGGTCAGGACAAAGAATGATTAACACAGTCGGACGTTTGTGCTTTGGAAAGTTGACATTTTTTTTTTTTTTGTGGAACTGGGTACACAGTTTGGATTAGTGTATGGTGTTTATGAATAGTCAAGGAACATTTTGAGTGCTTCTGTTGTTGTGTGTCAGCTCTGTGATTTGAATTGTCTGCATTCAAAGTTTGTATTTACATCTGAAGATTGAGGCTTAATGGCGCTTCGGCAGCTAGGTAATCAGCGATTAACATATCTTCAAATTCATATTTGAATTTATATTACTCAATGCAGTTTCTGAGTGGTGGTTCGAGACTGACTCTGAGTAAATATTTTTTCCTAAACAGTGCCATCTACTAGCACAAACTGGTGATACAAAAATCAATACTTGATTGTAGGAAAAATTTCTTTGCCTTACGGGTGGCGCCAGTATGGAATTCACTGTCTGAAGAAGCAGTAACGGCCTCCTCTGTTGACTGCTTCAAAAATTAAAAATTTTATCGACTTGTCAAAGTTTTTAAAGCGACCTGAGTACTATGCAGCAAACTAAATATTTTTTGAATTTACTCCATATCGCACCTGCATTAAATTAAATTTTTTTTTATTTTAAAGTTTAAAATTTTGTTTATTTTAAAGTTTAAAATTTTTTTTACAAATTTTTTCGCCAGTGTACTGATATATAACAATTGGCCACCCAATTTTCCCCCCTCGCCTGGCGATGCCGACGGGAACCTTTCCGTCCCTGGCAGTTCTAACCTTGGTGGCAAGGCCGTCGAGACCCGAAAACTTTTCCATCCCATCCACCTTTTTCCTGGCCATGCTTCTCAATGCAAATTTTTATCTTCATGTTTCATTCATCCCATTTTTTGGAAATTTGATTGTCATTTTGTTGACTGGCAGTCAGTGATCCTATGCGATCCTTACCAGACCAGTTACTCCAGCAACAAACTATTTATCATTATTTTAAGCCTGCGCACATGACACCAACTAAAAATTGCAGAAGATCTGAATTACATAGTGCTCATGTGGTGCAAAGACGCAGTTGCACTGTTTCACGAAAAGCAACAAAAGTTACCAAAGCAGAGAAGGGAAGGAAATCAAGTAGTGGTTCTTCTGTAGTTTGTTCTAAAAAATATTCGGACCCAGCTATTGTTAGGGACTCAGTTCGTGACAAATCTCTGCCTAAGTGTGGTGCTCCAGGTAATAAAACAGCAACAGTTTTGCAAAGTGAATTGGTTGGTTCCCCAGGTTTGATGCCTGCTGAGTTGATGGAGTAAATGTTTATTGAAAATGGAGGAATGTATATGCAACCTGTAAAACCTCTATGCCTGATACTAAAGTATGTAGTAGTGTAAATTTTCAGTATTACTTGAATGAGCTTACAAAAACTCGAAATGCTACTGTGCTCTCCTTCGACTCACAAATCGTAGTCAACTTTTAAAACATAAAATTGAAGTAGCTGGTACGTAACAGACGTGTTTAACTGCTATGAAAATAAGTTAGGTGAATGTGGGAAAAGGCAGTCATGCCTAAAACTAACCACATGGTGACACTGGACAAATTGTGGTTAGCACTGTTTTGTCAGAATCTGAGAAAGGGGTGGTACAAGTCATATCTGTGCAGTTCAAGCATGCACCCTACACTACAAATGTACCACTCAACAGCATAGTCACCCACTGTGTACAAGAAAATGCGTTCCTCCGACAGTGTTTCTAGTGAGGTCGCCACTTTATTGTTAACAATCAATCTGTTAACCATTGGATGTCTACAATCGGATGATTTATTGTTACGTGGCGGCGATAAACTAGCTTGTGTATAGATAAATTACTACCATAACTTAAATATCATCATCTATATAATATATAAGATCGCTAAATCAGTTAGATACACTCGGTGTAACTTCCGTACATCGGTACAACTTCCGGTCCGATTACAGAACCCAGAAAAGCAGTAATAAAAATAGTCACGCTGCCGTGAAGTTGTTGCTACGTAAAAAATTCATTCAGGCTAATAAGGTTGGTGGGTTGGTTGAATTTAGGAGTTATGTTAACTCTAGTTAACAGCAGTTAACACTATATAAGATGCTAAATGGGTTAGGTACATCAGTGCAACTTCCGTACATTGGGGCAACTTCCGGTCCCCCTTCCGGTCTACTAACAGAACTCAGAAAAGCAGTAATAAAAATAGTCAAGTTACCGTGAAAGTAGTTGCTACGTTAAAAATTCGTTGAAACTCATACGGTTAATGTGTGAGTTGAATTTAGGTGTTAACACTTTAACAGCAGTCAACAGTCGAGGGTTCACGGTCACTTCTGGCAAGGATCTCCTGGCCATGACGAAACTATTGCCGATCTATTGCCATCTATTGCCGATATCGAAAACCATAAACCACACTCAACCAAACTCATAAAGTGTGGAGGCAGAGCGGAGTTTGCTTATGGGTTTTCTGTGTGTTAAAGCTACCAAACTGTCTCCAGATGTACGAGTTTGGCTTAGTGATTTTCGAAGGCCCTTCTTGCTCCACTCTCAGCTGTCTCAGATGTTAGGCTTTTAGGTGTATTTTTACAATAGGTGTATCGTTTCGAAAATCATATCTATATCGCTAAATTGCTTTGGTACAATCGGTGTAATGGTTGCAATCTCAGGGGCATTCACTTCCGGTGTACTGACAGAACCCAGAAAAACAGCAATAAAAATAGTCACGTTACCGTGAAAGTAGTTGCCACGTTACAAATATGTACAGATTCATACGGTTGGTTTGTTGGTTAAATTTCACCTTGCTAAATCGGTTAGGTAACACTTTGGGTTAATAGTAGAGAGTTCACATTCACTTCTGGCATCATTTCTGCCATACAATAGCCAACTGAGATGGAAACTCTCTTTCTCGGTCAACAGGGAAGCAGAAGGCGCCATTTATGATTCTTCTATGTAACCACCAATTACCCTAGCGCCATGACCAACTGAGATTAAAATTCCGTTCCTATTTCCACAGCTTCAATCCCAGTTGACCATGCGCAGTTAGGGGGTGGCACAAACTACAAAATGTCGTGTCCGACGCCCACTGGTGCTTCAGGTACGTAAAAGAGCTTTAGTTTACTAAAATGTATTGTTAATACAACTGTACTGATTTTAATTCCTCCTAATAGCTAATTTAGTTTGAGTGCTTCGGACACAAATTTAAGGCTTACGCCAGGAAATTAAAGGCCTGTGCAAGAAAACGACGAATTGCTCAATCAACTTCATTCACTAACCATACCCATACTCAGATCCAATAAGGGGGGGGGATTGAGGCTTAATGGCGCGTCGACAACTTGGTCATTAGCGCCAACCTCAGTCACAGTGCAGTGGTCCGGGTTGCCACTCCACCACACATTACAGAGATGTTATCCAAACCCCTAATCTAAATCTTGTCATACATCTGTACCTCCTGCAAAA
>JAHWFP010029165.1:0-24829 GCA_023313725.1 Lithobius niger
TAAGCCGAAGCTGTAGTACCATTGCTCGTACCATTATTACCTGAACCATTTCTAGTACCATTGCTATTGTTACCATTACCATTGTTACTGTTCCCATAGTTACTAGTACCATTCCCTTGGTTGCCTCCATTGTTTCTGTTACCTTGACTACCTTGATAACCATTACCATTCCGATACCTGCCATAACCATTACCATTGTTACCTCCTCCACGGTAATTATTTCCGCCCTGTGGTCCGCCTTTTCCATTGTCAGAACCACTCCCCTGTCTTAGAACTGCTTCTTGGCGATTAGCGCAGTAATCGTCTGCAAGCGAAGCTAAGTTCAAAACAGACTCTTGTTTACCCTTATCAATAAGCCATACTCTTATCGGACTTGGTACCTTATTCAAAAAGTCCTCTATTAATACCTACTGGAACAATTTTTGGAAAGAATCCCCACAATCAAGTTCCTTAACCCATTCAGTACCCAGTGTTGTCAAAGTGTGAGCAAAATCTAAGTACGTTTGTTTATCAGTTTTTTTTGCTGACCTAAACTGGTTATGTAAACACTGCTCTGTAACATTAAATCTTACTTTAAGAGCTTTCACACGCAGATCAAACTTTGCAAAGTCATCATCAGAAAGACGCATGAGTGTTTCCCGCGGTTTCCCTGTTAACAAAGATAACAATCTGAAAGGCCACTCTTCTTTGTTAAAGCCCATCCTATCACAAATTCTAGTAAAACCAGACAAGAAAACTAATATGTTGTCTTCCTTCTCCCTGAAGGGTTGGCACAACTTCGACATGTCATAACGTTTTTCTTGTTGTACAGACTCTGTTTTTACCTTTAATTGTTCTTGCTTAAAGGACAACTCTCTTGCCTGCATTTCATCATTATGCTGCCTAGCATTTTCGCTAATACGCAGCTCATGCTCCTGTTTCTCCCTCGTTAATCTATCTTCTCGTTCCCACTTCTCCCGTTCTAGCTCTTCGTGACGATCCAATCTTTCTCTTTCTATAGCTAATTTTTCTCTTTCAATTACGTCTAGCCTAGCCAATTTCTCCCTCTCAAATTCTTCCTCCCTTTCCTTTAATTCTTTTTCCCTTGCTAATTTTTCCCTTGCTAATTCGTCCACCCTCTCTCTCAATTCTTTTTCCCTTGCTAATTTTTCCCTTGCTAATTCGTCCTCCCTCTCTCTTAATTCTTTTTCCCTTGCTAATTTTTCCCTTGCTAATTCGTCCTCCTCTCTCTCTTAAAGCCTCCTCCCTTTTTAATTTTTCTTTCTCTACACTTAACCTTTCCTTCTCTAATTCAGCCTCTAAAATTTGCCTTTCCTTGTCATCTTGCTTTTCCTGCTTTTCTCTTTCCTTTAGTTCCTGTTTCTCTTGTAATTCCCTCTCCTTTTCTTGATTTATTACCCTTTTAGCCTCTTCTACAGTTTTAACTGCTTCTGCGAGATCATCAGCCAACAAAGTTTCTTCCTCCAACCCACCTTTAAACATAGCCAGAATTTCACTCTTCCTCTTAGGCGCATGCAACCCTAATTCCTCGCACACAGCTTTCAAATCAACCACAGTTTTATCACTAAGCAACTCCATTGTAAAATTACTTAATTACCTAAGCAACCAACAATCAAAAAATAGCACCAACACGCACAACAGTTCCCGCAAGCTTTAAGCAACACTTTTTTCCCCAAACGCCCTAATACCAAGGTGTAAAAAAAGTTTGACACAGCTCACCTGTTGCCGCGTTGCGGAGACGCTGCCAAGACGACTTCTACATCCAAACTGACGAACCCAGGCTTGCACTGACGATGACTTCAAACTCTTTCGCTTCTTCCATTACCGGAATGCGCCGAAATTTTCCTTCTCACACGACGAAGTGCAGCATTACCGCCCACTCTCGCTGATCGGAATGTTCTCCGTCCCTCGTCCAGTCGCAATCTTGTCTGCCAGCTCAGCTTTTCCGTCTCTTGACTCGTCTTTCTTGAACAGCAGGAAGCCCGTTTAATCTTCCTCCCACGCTGGTTGCCGCCAAAGTCGAAGTTCTGCCATGGAAAGTGAACCCACTGAGTTGGAGAAGCTCACCACTACCATCTAAGTTGACTTGACCGCCGACTTTCGATGCAGCTGTGTCCCTTTAACGTGAAAGTCCGGATGTAAGCCAAAACTGCTGGTTTCTTCGACGTGTAAGCCCAGCTTGACCGCTGTCACCAATGTATTTACTTTGCACTTAATGCAGACGCAATTTGCTTCACCACTGCCAATGTAGACACAAAGGCAGCACCCTGACCGTTGAAACTCGAACAAATCGACATGAAATCCAGCTGCTTCCTCGACGTGAAAGTACGGCTACACCGCTGCCACCAATGTAATTTCAAGGGCTCACTGCAGACTTGTTAAATTCAAACTTCTTTACTTCTTCCTTAGACATAACGCAATTTACAAAAATAAACATTTAACAATCCGCACACGAATCGAGAAATTGTCCAACAAGACAGTTCGTGCATAGAGTTCTGTCCTTGTTGCGTTCTTGTTGGGAAAGACCTCTCTTCGCGCCAAACCATCTTCAATATAAGGGCTCGTTCCCGCTACAAAATATGGAAACACTTTCGGCAAAAAGAACGCACGTGTCTCGCACGTGGAAATTGTAGCTAAATGCACGCATACCACACTTGGCAAATGTTTCTTTGAAGCGTTCGAATAGAACGACGTAATTAGCCCTAATTACAGTCAAGTCAGCAAGTAAGAGATGGCAACTTTACAACCCGCAGTCACCCTGAAGTGAGGCAGACGCCAGGGAGAAACAATAGCCGCCATGCCAGATACGGCAGACGCCTGAAAGGAGGACAGTCACCCAGGAATGGACTACATTCTTCAGTGAAATGGCAGTCACCGAGAGGATGCGCCCGTCGCCTTGTGAATCACCAGGCTGATATTCGACGGCGAAACGACAGTCACCAAGTAGGACAGTCACCAGGAGAGTGGCTATCGCCAAGTGGGATGGCAGTCGCCAAAGGGAACAGCAGTCACCAAGTGGGACAGCAGTTACCTAGCGAAACTGCATTCACCAAACGATAAAGTTGTGACCAAGTGAAGTGACAGTCACCAGGTGCAATGGTAATCGTCAAAGGAAGAGGCCAACCAGGGAACGGCAGCCTCAAAAGGGAGTGCAATTCCCTAGGACACGACCATGACGACGGCCGCCAAAGAGACACCCATCAAGGAACCGGATGTCACCTGAGGTCCATCTGTCACCAACGAGGCGGCACTGGCTGAAGAACGACATTCCAAGGCAAATGCCTCAGAAGCCCGAAAGGCTCAGGGAAGCTCCTGTCCGACATACAGAGATGTTCCAGGACGAGAGCAACCAATGCAGACTCCTCAGTCTGCAATTCAAGGTGAAGAATCTCGGTCCACAGTCGCCAAGGTCTCCGACTTCGCAATCGTTGAGACATAAATGAAAACACCACCTAGGTTGGCCAGCCGACAATCATCAAAGGTGATGTACACTCTCCCCCGAAGGGACTTGCAGACCCCACCCCGGGTCTGTCATCCGCCTAATAAACGACGATACTCAATAAACTAAAGGCTTCGAGGACTCGACGATCGGTCATCGCCGGAACAACGTGACCAAAGGACAAAGAATTTTAGATGGAGATTTTCAGAGAGACATACTGCCATAGACAGCGGTTCACCACCTTCTGGATTTAGGATTCACCAAGTGCAACACAGGTGAAACAAGACTGCACCTCCTCTTGTTGGCAGGTTCAGGCATACACTGACAGATGCCAACAAACGCAAACCACGTTCGCCGAGGATATCCATCTGTTCTCCACACCAGGAATCATCAAATAGGAGCACTCGAGTGGCTAAGGCTTCAAGTATCCAGGGACTGAATACACCGCAGGAGTCTCCAGACCCCACCATCGGACCTAAAGACTGTGTCTACAGGCTGCTGGTGAGTTGCACTGCATCAGGGAAAATGAGTTTACAATGCTAGACGAAACATAATGTCGATCCCCTACTCAGGATGGCATACCATGGGCCAGGAGATCCAGCATCACCTTCGCCCAGGAGTTACCCCCCCCCCCCCCGTTCTCCGGAAGGAGAACAAGAAAGGACCCATCCAGGAAGTTCACAAGAGACATCGTGGATGGCAACGTTTTCAACTTGGAGATACTGGGAATTAAGAGGAGACCAGACACTGAAGTCTCCATCGGCAGGGGGCCAGTTATCCGTAACCATGGGTTGGAGAACTGGACAATATGGAGCTGACAGACGCCTAATCCAGCTTGCATCCCAGGGTCAGCCCACACGGGTGAGGCCTGAAAACAAAGCGAAGATCGCAACACTAGCATTCCTTCAGCAAAGATTATCCATCAATGCTCAATGAGATCATTGGGAACGCCGACAACCGGGCCCTGTTTGGGTTTCCTCCACGAGCTTCCTTGGGCTTCAAGGGTGAACGAGGACAAGGAGTTGTCACAATGCCACCGATGGCAAAGTTTCGAAGACAACATTGAATGAAGAACTGGCAGGCTGTGAAGGCGGTGCGTACACCGCACCTTCACCCTCCTCAGGTGCTGACAGTTGCACGGACAACGGAGGACGTCGCTAGCGGCATGACTTGTTGTCATCCCTACGTTGGGAACCAGGCCAACCAGCTCCCACCGGGAATGCAGAAAAGGACATGAAGAGGAGGTAACAGGAGTGCTAGCAACATCTGCAAGAACACTCGCAGATACTGCTGCGAGAGGGATTGAACCCTGCACCAGAAATCAAAGATCGACTTCCAACACCAGTCTTCTCTGTCACGGCGGACCCGACCATGGATCGCAGTCAGAGTCATGAAATTAGGGGGATACGACAGGCGAAATCTTCCCCATGCAGGGTGTTAGGAAATGGCAGATGGAGTTGGAGCATACTTGACGTGCCGCTTGGACAATAAGGGCACGAGAGAAGCAGAAGGGGACAGTCAACAAAATTTCACTTGCAACGCCATGGAAGGTCATACTCCAGAGTGCCTTAAGAAGCAGCGGTGTGGAGGACTCACGAGCACCCTCCACCCCGTCCCGAGAACCCCTTGCGTGGGAAGTTGAACTGAACTCGCAAGGAAGACCATCGACTTGTCACCTTTGGACTACAAGTTCACCCGAATCTTCAGGGAACAGGGTCGTCGTCACCTGGCCTCTCTGGCACCCAACACGAGTGGAGCACTGCCAGTTTCATCCGAAACCGCACAACACCAATACCTCTCACAAGTTCGAGTAAACACGAAGGGACCCACCAATTCCCCTGAGATCGAGAAGGTCTCTAGGGATCAAGGGTAACCCGGATGGTCACCGGGTATTTGCATCGAGCAAACATATCCGGTGGCAAAAGACAGAGGCATTTGAACCACGGATGACCCAAGGAGATCTGATTGGGTACCCACCAGAAATGCTGTACCGCACAACAGTGCGAAGGAGCGACTCCCCTCATGGTGCGACGTCGCTCTCAGGCAGAAGACCGAAGAAGACCTGTCCCGGAACGACCTTTCATTTACAGTCAGTAATGAGATGGTCAATTTCCACTGGAAACAACTCACTGTCATCTTGGATCCTCCCATTGGTGCTGAATAACCTAGCAGGACCCACCTACAAGCCACCAGGGAAAGCCACAACCTTCATGCTGACCCGGAAGACACATCTCCCGGTGGTCATAGCCACGCTCTTCCCCAAAAAGAACTGCATCCAAGAACTGCATCCAAGGGTAGTCACAGGTCACAATTGTGCATACATATGGATTCAGGGCAAAGACTCAGAAACCAGGGCTTGCAACTAAGAAGACAAGGAAACGTTTATCCCTCTCTTCTTAGCGGTCGACCCTGCAACGGACCGTCCAACCGTTACGCCGACGCTGACAGCGAAGAACATTGCTAGATGGGTATGCCAGACCATCCAGAGGGCCTACGAATCCTCTAAGGAATGCCTCGACATCCTCAAGGTAGTAAGGGCCCACGAACGTAGAACCCTAGCAGCTTCATGGGCGTTCGCAGTCGGGATCCCACTACAAACAATAACGGCTGCATGCACATGACGACATAAATCCATCTTTATTAGCCACTACTACAGGGAAGTTGGCAATACTTCAGGTCTCAGCCACTTGGGTCCACTAATAATGGCAGGAGCCATCACTCAGAAGCTACCACCCCCGATGAAGAGTTAAGAGGTTAAAAGTGTTACGTTGTTGGTATGTGATTGCTCTGCTATCCCAGTCTCTGGCCTGAGCCGCCTCCTATGGGACAAAGTCAGCTAAAAGTGAGGTGAGTATTTTTGGAAGCTGTAAAAACTACAATTTTAGAAGTAAAAGTGGTTTTTACTATCCTAAAATACTCACCAGAACGAGAACCCTTCCACTGACCCCGCTCAAGCCAGAATGGGGTGCGAAAAAAGTGACGAACGTGGCCAGCAAGAGCTGAGGCTCGGACGCTTATTGCCTGGGGGCAGTCTGGGGATAGCATAGAAATGTTTGTCATGGGCAGAAAGGACGTCAAAGCTCACGAATAGCTCAAAGTGAGGTGAGTATTTTAGGATTGTAAAAACCACTTTTACTTCTAAAATTGTTATGGGCTATCCTGCATATTAAAGGCGGGTTGCCACCAAATTAACATCTGCAGCATCTAGCTCTTGAGTTCTCTCTCGCAGCAAGCAAAGGAATGCAAAAAGCAATACTGTAACACAACAAACAAGCCACGTGCCTCCTTAATTATTGAGTAAAAATTTGAAACGTCCTCGTGCACCTGGGAGCAAACTGTAAAGATTAACGATATTACTGTCACTAGATGCTGCCTAGATATTTTCTTTATATTCTACCGTGGCACCATCTAGTGGCATTAATATCATTAATCTTTATAGTTTGCTTCCAGGTGTACGAGGACGTTCCAAATTTTTGCTCAATAATTCAGAAGGCTCATGGCTTGTTTGTTGTGTGTTAACAAATATTTCTTTGTGCATTCCTTTGCTGGCTGTGAACAAGCACTAGAGAGAACTAGATAGCGCTCGATGGCTAACTTTCGTTTGGTGGTAATCCACCTTTAAGGAGGGAGGGCCCCACGGGCTGATTTGCCACCGGCCCTATAGCTACGCCACTGACTACCAGGAAGAACTGTTAACCGAATTCTTTCTGGTGGTTAGTGTGTGATTCCTTTACGTATAACGGGAATACGTTGCAGCGTAAATTTCTAGTCACTTTTTGTCATTTCTGCTTAAATCTTTAAAGTGCGGTATTATTTTGTGGCAGAAAATATTTATGTTATTATTCTTTTTCAGGTAACAATGTTACCGTGTCTTTCTGGAATCTTCCTGGGGGAAATGAGAACTGTTCTCGGTTTGATGGCACCAAGGGCTGGCTGTGGTCTGACACCAACTGCAATTTGAATCTCAACTTCATTTGTCAATTTAGTAAGTGTATTGAAGCTTGATGTTAGCCAAGCATTTAATAGAATTTTACTACCACGAGGTAAACTACAAACTAACCATAGGAGAGTTCATATTTTGTAAAGGAATAAAAACAAATGTTGTTTAATAGTAAAAATTCCAAAAATGCCCTTTGCAAAATACTAGAAACTGAATGCAAGAGGTAGAAAATTCTTGTAGAGTATTAATTTTTTGGTTGTCTAACACAAAAAAAGAGTACAGCGTTTTATCATTGTTGGATCTATAAACAACTAAGCCCAATTTTTTAGGTCGTGCAAATAATATTGTTTGGTTTACAGGCGAAGTTGAAGCACCTGCCACCAGGCATTTTATTTCATTTTTTATTTTATTTCACTGTCCACTTTTTTTTTGACGTGTAAAACTCTGATGAAGCTTGAAGAATATGCAGTTAAGACCAGGGACATTACTTTACCGCGATAAAAAATTTCAAATTCTGTGGCACGTACTGCGACAAAAACTGGAAAATAACGCGATGATTTTGGGTAATTCCATACTAAACATTTTTTTTCTCCTTCCCCATCATACAACAATTTCTAGTTCGCGTTTGGAAATTAAATATACTTTACCTGTGAATTTTTGGATTCTTCCCAAAGGATGCTATCTACCCTGGAGGATGCTATCTTCCCTGCTATCTTCCCTTAAAAGTAATTGTCTACAGCCGGCCATCTCCGTAACCCAGTCTGCGCCTGTGCATGCGTAGTCCCTCTATAAAGCGTCCAGGCAAAGCGGTCTGTCATCTTTTTTCCTCCACCGTGTATCGGTATGGTCAGGCTTTGTCTTCTTCTTGGACTTCTCCTAGCTTCGCCCTCTTCGCCCAGCTTTGCCTCCCTTTACCTGCTTCAAGACTGAAGCAATCGAAGATCGTCTTCGCCATCGCCACATCAAGAACCACAGGAAAGGACCCTCCGCCCAGGTTGGCTTTCCCTTCCCCTGCAAGTCCTCCTCCATCTGACCCGAACATTTTGGTTAGCCCTTCGCCTTCGCTGCCTCCAACTTCGGCACCGGCACCTTCACTTCCACGTTTTCCACCACTCTCCTCGTCGGCTTCTCCAGTTCCTTGCGGTCAACCTTGGTCCTATCTGTTGTGATATTTACATCCTTTATGTAGAGGCCCCCACTTGGCACCTCAAAGTGACACTTGCTCTGTGTAGTCTAGTAATAAATGCAGTTTACTACTTCCGGTCGTGGAAGCCAATACAACTACCTTTGTTAGGCTCTGTCTTTATCTTTAGGCATCCAACATAAATCAAGAAGTAAACCATAACATGGTGTCAGAAGAAACCGAATAAATCTCTAGCTCATCTACGGTACACGAATTTCTCGAGATGGCAGCAAATTTAACCCAGATTTCAGCATTCGACCCAGGCAACAATCCAGCAGGACAATGGCACAAGTGGAGATAAGAATTCCAGATGTACCTCCGAGCCTTGAGGTACCACAAGGAGTACGATGAGACGCAGGTGGATGTATTACTACATGTTTGCGGCAGTGATTTAAAGAAACTGTATCCATCATTTGACTTTGGGACAATAACTGCAGACCGTATCAGTGTTGAAATGGTGCTAGTACAATACGACGAACATTTCAAGGGCTATCAAAATCTCACGTACGCGTCATTTGTGTTCTGGGGGAAAAGAATGAATTAACAAACTGATCAAACATTTGACCGATATTACACTGTGCAAACTGCAAGCTGAACAATGCGAATTCGGTGAGGCACATGAAAGAATAAAAGATAGGGATAAAAGATACTAGCCTTCAAGAACGCTTACTACGTGACAGAAAAATTAAGCTTGGCAATGTTGTATTGCAGCGTAAAGCAGCGAAACTGTCGAAAACGCACGTGAGAGCAATAAAAAACGAGGCTGAACAGTTCCCCACAAATATAGATGCAATAAACAAAAACAACAATCGCCAGCAGAAATCCCGGGATAAATCACGCTACAACAATTAAAATGCGAATGCTGCAACTGGACATGACGTCAGTTGCACACGGCCACCATGCAAGCGATGTGGAAGGACACACCTAAAACGTGAATGCCCAGCACATGGGAAAACGTGCGGAAATTGCGGTAAACAACAACTTTGGTCTGCGGTATGCAGAAATGAAGCTACAACCCAAAGTAACTCAAAAGAGTACATGCAATACAAACTGAGTTGGATGATGACGTAGTTTACATCAGTGAAATTAATAAAGATTCTGAGAATGAAAATGAGTGGTTCGAAGCTGCCAAAGCAGACGGAAATCCAGTCACTTTTAAAATCGATTCTGGAGCTCATGCTGATATAATCCCTAAACATATCTTAGCTTGGAAAATAAACTAGTTGTTAGGAAATCCACATTAAAAGTTTCTACATACTCAAAACAACCATTGCTAGTGTTAAGTGAGTGTTACATGAACATGGTAGTGCAACAATTAAATTTGTAATAATTGATGTACAAACTCGACCTATTTTGGGGCTATGCACTAGCATACTATTTGACCTGATAAGACGAACTCGGACAGCCAAGCAAGAGAAGTGCTATTCACCATCAACAGACGGCGCCACATCACACACCAGGTCAGCAGATGTTGTAGAAACCACTAAAGAAGAGGACTTACTACACGAATACAAGGATGTTTTGAGGGTATTGGGCAATTAAAAGGAAAATACTCCATACTCCAGAACTTTAAAGGAAGGTGCAACCCCCAATATTGATCCTAGTAGAAAAATACCACTTGCACTTCAAGGAAAAGTGAAAAACGAGTTAGATGATATGCAGAATAAAGGCATAATAACTAAAGTTGATGTACCTACGGACTGGGTCAGCAGTATGGTAGTAAAAGAAAAATCAAGTGGATTACTATTATGTCTAGATCCACAACCCTTAAATAAAGCCATAAAACAACCACACTTCCCCATTCCTACACCTGAAGAAATATTTCAGAAAAATAGGTAAGGCTGAAAAGGCTGAGAGGTACACCCTTATAGACGTCAAGAAAGTATTCCGCCATAGGAAACTCAACGACGAAAGTTCGTACCTAACAACTTTTTCCACGCCATGGGGTTGCTACAGGTATCTCGTTATGCCATTTGGGGTATCCTGTGCGCCTGAAGAATTTCAGAAAGCAATCGAGAAAATATTTTGGGAGAACTTCAAGAAATCAACCCGTATTTCGATGATACACTGCTAGCCACTACAGCAAAAAAATCATTGTCAACAGCTACGCAAGATACTGGAAATAGCCAGGAAAGAAAAACCTGAAGCCAAACAAAGATAAACTACAGCTAGGGACATCTGAAATCTGAAATTGCCTAGGCCATGTACTATCAAACAGGGGAATTGAAGTTTATCCAAGGAAAATCAAGGCCATAAGGAATTCCCAGAACAAAAAGACAAAACAGAACTTTTAAGGTTCCTAGGAATGGCAACCTACCTTATGAAGTTCACACCAAACGTATCAGAAGAAACTCATCAGCTCTGCAAACTGCTGAAAAAGGAAGTGTCGTGGGTATGGCACACCAATACTCAGTGGCAGTTTAACAAAGTGAAACAGGCACTGTCTGAGGCACTGACGCTGTCATATTTCAGTCCAGCCAAGCCTCTTACACGCGTGTCGACGCGAGTTCTTTTGGTCTGGGAGCCGTGATGCTCCAAGACAGCAAGCCGATTGTTTATGCCTCAGCATTCTTGACCCCAGGCCAACAAAATTATGCTCAAATCAAGAAAGAACTTTAGCTGTCGTGTTTAGGTTGAAAAATTCCATGACTACACCTATGGAAGAAGTGTGGAAATCCAAACGGACCACAAACCATTAATAGGCCTACAAGATAAGCCATATGATTCAGTCTCATTCAGACTATTACGAATGTTGCTGAGAAAGGAGAGGTGTGATGCTAAGCTAACCTATGTGCCTGGGAAAAACATGACGTTGAGCCTAAGCGTACACTGCACGTAATAGCTGTAGCAACTGAAGATAGCGGGGTCTGTTAGCACTTTGATCGTGACAGAGTGGTCCAAAGCATGAAACTTGGCCAGATGACTAAGATGAACCTAGGAAATCATCTCAGAAGGGGTGCCACCGAATACCGGAAGTACTTCCGATTTGGCAGCCATTTAAAGATGGCGGCCGCATTGAAATAAAGAAATTACAATATCATCGGTTCTATTGGCTCGATTGTAACGAAATTTGCACTAAATTAAAGCCCTTGAAATAAAGAACAAATAATGTCCTATGACCTTTAACCCTATCTACAAAATTCTTTCGTCAAATTGTAAAAGAATGAGAAATTAGGCTATATTTAACTGACACTTTGCAATTGCCACGCTATATCGCAGTAGATATCGTCAAAAGTCATAAGAAATCAAATTTGATCCGTTAAAATACCTCCATTTTGGTACTAAATTTATTAAAATCGGGCTAAGCGAACTCAAGTTGTTCCAATTTCAAGTAAGCGATGTTTTGCTCCCTGAAAACAATAGTATTAGGGTGGCTAGAGAGATGAATTGTTAACATTCTGAGAAAAGCATGAAATTTTGTATGGATGCACATGCAGGGTAACTGGAAAAAATATAGCTATGATAGCACGTTCAAACCCCCTCCTCCCTGAGGAGGGAGGAGTGATTTTGCCACCCCCCCCCCCCTCCTCCCCAACAAACAGTTTTTTGGCTGCAACTCCTTAACCGTCTACAAATCAAAAGCATAACACGAAGCAAAAGGGACATAATTCTGGACAGCAAAGGTGATACACATCCTTTACGTAAAAGCAACCCTTGAACCCCAAAATCGTATTTAAAGTATATCACCCATAATTCGCGAGAAGCTCCTTTTTTCAATAGGTTGTAATTGTGATTTTCGTGTTCAAACTGCTCTCTCGAGCCCTCAACAACCTGAAATGGACATGCTTAGGATTTTCTGAAAGATGGGAAAATCTATTATTTCCTAACCTAACCGAGTCCATGTTTACGTTTTGTACGCTTCGATTTCAAAGTAAAGGATATTTACCGTTCCAATATCCTTTAAAAACCTGACTGTCGAAAATTTGCATGGATATTGGAACGGTAAATATCCTTTACTTTGAAATCTAAGCGTACAAAACGTAAACATGGACTCGAATTTTCAAAGTAAGCGATGTGACATTTTAAAGTAACCTAACTGAAATGGTTTAGCTTAGATAGGGACCGTCTTACACCCATTTAAAGGTGTATGTAGCTGAAATTGGTGTAGCGGCTAGTACATTGACCGTAAGTGACATTGTAATGCTCATATATGTATTTGGATCTACGCTAAGCAATTTTGTTTAGGATTGATGGAAAGAATAGATCCCTACCTTTCAGAAAATCACCACATGCTTTCACCGCTGCGACATTACCTCTTCACCTTTAAATAGATGCAGGACAGTCCCTACCTAACTTAAACAAATTCGGTGAACATTGATAGAAAGAAAGATCACAACCTTTTAGAAAATCCTAAGCCTATAAGATGGCTGGAAAGAGCACTTTGAATTCCAAAGTCACCATACGCTTTCACCGCTACCCCATTACCTCTTCACCTTTAAATGGACGCAGGATGGTCCCTACCTAAGTTAAACAATTTCGGTTAGGATTGATGGAAAGAACAGCTCCCCGCCTATGAGAACGTCCTAAGCATGTCCGTTTCGGGTTGTTAAAGGGTGCTCAAAACCACTTTGAATTCGAAAATCAACGAACGCTTTCGCCGCTACGCCATTATCTTTTCACGTTTAAATGGGCGTAGGACGATCCCTGTCTAAGCTAAATAATTTCGGTTAGGTTTGATGGAAAGAATTGATCATTATCTTTCAAAAAATCCTAAGCATATCTATTTCGGGTTATTAGAGGACGCAAGAAAGCACTTCGAACACGAAAATCACTATAACAATCAATTGAAAAAGGTGCGTTCACGCGAATTATAGGTGGTATAGTTTGAATACGATTTTGTGGTGCAAGGGTTGCATTTATGTTTAAGATGTATATCACTTTCCCAGTGCAGAATTATGTGCTGAAAGTTTTTGCTTCACCTTAGATTTGTTGACGGTGAAAGAGTTACAGAACACTGTTTGGCGGCCACCCCGGTGCCCCCCAAAACACCGCTTCCACCCTCATGTTGGTTTTGAACGTGTTATCAAAGCTATTTTTTCCAGTTATCCTTCACGTGCATCCGTACAAAAATTTCATGCTTTTCCCAGTAAATTAACACTTCAACCCTCTAGCCGCCTTACCACTTCATTTGTTTTCAGAACCAAAACGTCGCTTACTTGAAATTGGAACATCTTGAGTCCTCTTTGCCCGATTTTAATAAATTTGGTACCAAAATGGAGATATTTTAACGGGTCAAATTTTAATTCTTATGACTTTTTACGATATATACTGCGATATAAGGTGGCCAATGCAAAATGTCAGTTAAGTATGGCCTAATTTCTCATTCTTTTGCATTTTGACGAAAGGTTTTTGTAGATAGGGTTTAAGGTCATGGGATATTATTTGTTCTTTATTTCAAGGGCTTTAATGTAGTGCAAATTTCGTTACAATCGAGTCAATAGAACCTAAGATATTGTAATTTCTTTATTTCAATACGGCAGCCATCTTTAAATGGCTGCCAGACCGGAAGCACTTCCGGTATTCGGTGGCACCCCTTCTGAGATGATTTCCTAGGTCCATCTTAGTTATCTGGCCAAGTTTCATGCTTTGGACCACTCTGTCACGATTATGTTAAAAATCAGAACTAACAAACCGGACTAACAAACCGGACTAACCGGACAAGCTGGGACAAATCCGAAGACAGACACAAACTGATAAAACGCGACAAGAAGTAAAACGTTATGTACTGTCCGGGTGGCCCGATCACAAGGCAATCAGCTCGGTTGGATCAAAGGAATATTGGCATTGTAAAGAAGAATTACACATCATAGATGGAGTCATATGCAGAGGCCTACGCATAGTACTACCCCCAGAGTTTGGAAAGAAGTCCAACAGTAGCTGCACATAGCGAATCGAGGGATAGCAGCGTGCCTGGCAAAAGCAAGACATCCTGTTTCATTGGCCAGGAATTAATCAAGAAATAGAAATGGTAAAAACTTGCCAAACTTGCCAACAGTTTTCAAAAGCTAACCAAAGAGAACCTCTAGAAGATCGAGCTGTACCAACTCAAAGTTCATTGACGTAAAAAGGATGAAGACGACAACTGTGGCAGCCGTCATCAAAGCCATGAAAGCGATGTACTGCAAATGGAGCATTCCAGATGAATTGGTGACAGAACAGGGACCGCCGTTTGATTCGGTTGCACTGAGAGAATTCCACAAAGCCTGGGACATCCGCCACAATCCTTTGTCTCCACTCAATCCTATATGCAATGGACAGGTTGAACGTTGTGTTGAAACCCTGAAACAGTCCTTGGAGAAAGCTGAACAAGATGGAACTGATACTCACAAAGTGTTGATGGACCACCCCAACTTCCCGGCAGAACTGCTAATGGGTCGACGCATGGAAACTCTCCTGCCAGTCCTTAAACAACAACTAAACCCCAAGTACCAGTACCGAAACACTCGTCAAACACTGATCCAGCGTCAGGAAAAACAACACAAGCACGGCGACAAGGGTACAGAGACACTACTTCTATTACAGAAAGGAGGTGCATTCTGGTACGACACGGAAAGAATGGAGATCAGCCGAAGTTATCCGTGTAGGACCGCAGCCGAGGACCTACATAATTGAAGATGATCGCGGGAAGACCTACCAGAGAAATAGAGTTCACCTGAAACCATGGACCAGAGGTACCGTCGGAAGAGAGCACGCATGTTCACCAGAAGATTATTACAACTGGGCCACACCAGAAGAAGACCACAACTTTGCCACACAGCAGGACCACCAAACTGCAACCTTTGAAGAATACCTTCAGACGGCGCTAATGACCAAGTTGTCGACGCGCCATTAAGCCTCAATCCCCCCCCTTCAGACGGCACAGCAGCGCAACAACCAGCAAGGAACTACTACAAGATCTGGCCGTACAGTGAGACTACCAGCCACATATCAAGATTTTGTGATGTGATAATTTCATTCTTTAAAATAAAAAGGGAGCATGTTGTGATATTTACATCCCTTATGTAGAGGCCGCCATAAGGCACCTGGCACCTCAACTTGGCACCTCAACTTGGCACCTCAAAGTGACACATGCTCTTGTGTAACCTAGTAACAAATGCAGTTCACTACTTCCGGTCATGGAAGCCAACACAATTACCTTTGTTAGGCTCTGTCTTTATCTTTAGGCATCCAACACCAATCAAGAACTAAAACATAACACTATAAATGTCAAGAATTGAATTTTCTTATACATCTCTAAAACAATGCCTACTCCCAGATTAGGATTAATCTATCATTGGATTGGGTTTTCTCCTGAAGTTCTGCATCGGTCAAAGAAAACAAGTCTCGCATGTCTGTCTTTGCACACTATTAAACGGCCTTACGTCTCTGTGCTACCGCCTGGCCGCCATCTGCAGTTCCTATAAATCGTAAATTCTGCCGCATCACACAAAACGACACTGTTCCCAGCTTAAGCTTAATCTGTTGTTGAGTGCGTTTTCCTCACTCTGCTTTGCTTCACCTTCACCCGCTTTGCCCTGCCTTCGCCCGATTAAGTCATGGACTGCCGAAGACCATCTTCACTCATGGCTAAATGCTGGACCATTCCGAAGGATTCTTCGTATGGTGGCATTTCTTTGCCCGCATGTACTCTGCCGGTCGACCCTGACTTGTCGTCAGCCCGTCGCTGTCCTCCTCTTCCTCCTCCGCTCATACTGTGGCTTCGTTGGATCATCTCTCCATCATCCACATCTTTAACCTTCCTGCAGCCATCTCGAACGTCCAACCTGTCACGATTCGTCCCTCGTGGCTACGCCTTAGCTCCCGTCGCTGGATAAGCAAACGCCGTTCACCTGCCATGCTGCCAGCCATTCAACCAACCGCCTGCTCCATCGTCTGCTGCAATCTGTCCTTCGTTCTCTTCGAGCGTGTCGACCATTTGCATCGGTTTTTTGTGCTTCGCTGCCTGCTGTCCCTCACTGACCGTCTCGCATCTTCTTCTGACATCCGTCCTTCGCTGTCTCTCGTCTTTCATCGACAGTCATTGCTGCATTTCAGGACAATGACTGTCAGCTCAACCAAATCATTTGCAACCACGGATTTCATGTCTTCGGCCGGCCATCTTTTGCATCTCGCTTTGACCTCAAGCTCTACAAGCTGTCATCCTTCGCCACCTGCCGTGGGAAGCTATTCCAGACAACAGCAGTCAAAATCAACCTCATCTCGCCTCGTGCCTGCGCATTTCGCCTCACCACCCACTGCTGGGAGCTTGCCGAGCCACCGCACTTCGCCATCTAACATTGAGGCTCCCAGACAATCATCCCTCGTCAATGCTCATCTACACTCATCCAGACATCGTCACGTCCAGCCCGTTATTTGAAACTCATTTGTTCATCGTCATTCATCCTTCACACATGGCACTTCTAGGCTTTCGCTCTTTTAAGCCGTCGTTGCTGCTCTCCACTCTCATTGACTGCCTTTGGCATCTCGTCATGACTGTTACCATACGTGACCACGGTCCGGTCGCTGACCGTCGCCTGCAGCTCTGCAGACTGGCACCAGTCTCCACCACTTGTTCAAATCTTTTCCAGTCAGTAATCCTTCGTCCCGTTCATCTTCGCCCAACATGCTGCAGTCCTTTGCCGTACTTCGCTACTATCGAATGTTGCCTGCAGCTCCTGATCCATTTCACCGCCCCCGTCGACTCATTCACAGATTGCTGCCTTGCAGCCACTTCCTGCCTCAACCTGAACCATTAGAGGATTCAAAACTTTGCCTCTGGAAAACGCTCGCCTCTTCAAGTCTGTCGCCCTTTGCTGTCCACCATTCACCACGGCTTCAGACTGTCATCCCGGCCAGGCCGTCGCAGCAGCTCTGGACTGTCGCCTTCACTGTGAACAATCTTTCGCTGCCTGCCGTCATTCACCGATAACCATTGGCAACTGCCATGGATCACAGCTTTCTGTTCTTTCTGTTCTCTAAAATTCCTTTTGCAGCTCTTCTGATGCTCGTCCTTCAATGTCTGTCGTCTTCTTCTACTGCCATTGCTGCCATTCAAGACCATCTCCCTTTCAGTCGCAGCTCTTCCAAGTCTGTTGCCCTTCGCTATCCGCCTTTTTCGATGACTCCAGACTGTGATCCACACCGGGCCATGCCAGCTACTCCGTACGGTTGTTTGTCACTGAATTCGTCCTTCACTGTCTGCCGCCATTTACTGGCTGCCATGGGCAACTGTCCTGGACTGTCACCCATTACTCTGTCATTTACAACTCATCCAGTCTGTCATCTTTCGCTCTAGCTGTCGCAGCGCCTTAAAACTGGCGTATCACCCGATCATTGAAGCTCTTCCAGACTGTGTCCTTCACAATCATCGTTCGTCCTTCACAGGTCACACTGACCAAAAATGCTCCACAGCACTACCCAGTCAACCTCTTCACAAACTCCGACTCAGACCCAATTTCAAGATCTTAATCTGAAGATCTTAATAATAATAAGTAAGGCTGCACCGAAACCGATACTGGATCGGTCGGCTGCTGATATTATCGGTAGTAGAGCAGTATTGGCAACTTTCGTAGAAATATCGATAACTCTGGAACCTTTTGAGATTACGACATGCGGTTCGCGGCGTTTTGCTCAGGAAATCACCGAGTATTTTCCTAACTTTGTTTTATCTGTGGGATATTATTTAAAATTTTTTTATTTTAATAATTATTGGACTTTTGCAGAAAACTACACCTTTTATGAAAAATTGGGGATACAATTTTGGATACCGGTATCGGATCGGTATAGTTGTTATCAGTGCAGCCTTAATAATAAGATAATTAGACCTTAATAATAATTAGATAATCTGAAAGTCTGCCTACACAAAATTTTTATAAAAACATTAAGGCATTCTTGGCTATATTTTTAATAGCTGAAATCTCACCCTGTGACCAGGCCATTTTATGCCACTTAAAATAAAAAGTCTGTTTCTCAACCACCCTCGCTGCCTAAAAGTTCTCGCACATACATTGTTTTTTATCTTTACTTGCTGTAAACAGCAAACTCAATTTTTTTTAAACATCTATATCATGAAGGACGTATGATGAGCGTCTGTGTTTTGTGTGTTTGTACCTCTACTCCTCCGGAACCAAAGTACCTACAAAGACGGGAGTAGGACCACACGAAAGATAATTAATTGCGCACAGTATAACCTATTTTCATCGCTTTAACTTGATATTATCACCCTCAAATATGCGAAAAACTCTGAAAAAGTAACGTCAAAGTTTTTTTTAACCCCTCTTGATGTTTGTTCATGACGTCATAGTTTGTTCATGAAAACCTCCTCGAGCGAAGCGAAATGATCTGGAGTAGGATGCACGGAAAAAATGACCTAAAAGGACGACGTAGTTTGCAACACACCACATATAAATCTTACAATTGGTTTTGTAGTAACTGACTTGATGCATGAAAAAATCAAAACAATAGACTTTGTTTTAAAAGAGGGGTCAAACATTCGTGTTTCTGAAGCACGGAAATGCGTGGATTGAGCGAGGAAAGTGAGCGATTTCCATGTAAACTAAACCGTTTCAATGTGTGTTTCGTTTTGCACTATCGGAATTTCGTCTCTCACCTTCGTAGGGGATTACTTCTGGAAGAGAAGACGTACAAACGTGCAAACAAACAAACCCACTGTTTGGAATGATGTAGGTGAAATGTAGATGAGCTGAGGAATGTGACGAATGAACTGTGAGCAACACTTGCAATTAGTTTGCGTCGAAATAATCAGTACATCGAAATAATCGGTATATATATATTACATGAAGCATACTTACGCACTGAGATGATCTGGAGAAGGATGCATGCAAAAAATAACTAAACGGACGACGTATGTTGCAATGTAACACATATAGATATTAAAAATGGTTTTGTATCAACTGACTTAATGCATGGAAACCTGGTTTTAAAAGGGCGCCAAACATTCATGTTTCTGAAGCACGGTGGTGCGTGGATTGAGCTAGGAGAGCGAGCGATTTCCACGTAAACTAAACCTTTTCAATGTGTGTCTCGCTTTGCGCTCTCTCAATCTTTCATTTCTCACCTTCATAGGGGATTACCTGTGGAGGAGACGACGTATGTGCAAACAAACAAATCGTATGTTTTGAAATGATTAAGATAAAGTGCAGGAGTGCTTAGGAATGTGATGGACGAACTACGAGCAGTAATAACAATTAGTTTGTGTCGAAATAATCAGCACATGATTTTGTGATGCTCTTGGAATTATAAGAAATTACTGGACGTATGGATCGACGAGCACGTAGCTCTCAGATGGACAGACTGTGGAATGATTTATGGTTATCATTTGTTTATGCAGTGAAGCCTTACGAAAAAACGTGTACAGCACTCTGACCATTTGCTTGATTGTAGGACATTACATCTGACGTTCTGCAGATGTTTCTCCAAGTGAAGGATCAATTGATCAGGGATCAACTGATCAGAAAGTGAAGTGATAAGATGCTCATGGAAAAATCTGTACTGAGCAGGACATGAACAATATTCTTAAAATAAGGAAAACAAGAAAACCCATATAAAGTGTAATGTGTATACTAACACAAATTACAAGTGATGTGTGGTTCTTGGTGGTTACATTGATTCAGTTACGTTTCTGAGGAAATATCTCTGCGCTGATTGAGTGAGCGAAGCGAACGAAAATCAACGTTTGTCATCAGAAACAGCGCTCTTCTGATAAACTGCTTGATCTTTTTGCTTGCCTCCTTGGACGTAAAAAAATAATATTGACCTTCTCTCGAGATAAACTATATCGCAAACTACACTTATAATTTGCTTGATCGTTTTTTATGTGGAAGGTCTGTCTGTATCATAAGTGTTGCAGCAAGAAATCTCCTCGAGCGCAGCGAGACGACGCGGAATGAGCAAGCGAAGCGAGCGACTCCGCTAGTCTACATCATTAAAGACGTGTGATGTGCTTGCGTGTGTGCGTGTATGTTTGTTTGTACCTCTACTCCTCTGGAACCAAAGCACCTACAAACACGGGAGTAGGACCAAACGAAAGATAAATTAAATTGCACTTCGGATAGGCCTATTTTCATCGCTGTAACTTGATATTATGACCCTCAAATATGTGAAAGAACCTGAAAAAATAACGGTTTATGACGTCATAGTTCGTTCATGCAAACCTCCTCGAGCAAAGCGAAATGATCTGGAGAAGTATGCACGCAAAACAAAAGGACGACGTATTTTGCAACGTGACACATATACATCTTAAAATTGGTTTTGTATCAGCTGACTTGATGCATGGAATCTGGTTTTAAAAGGGTGCCAAACATTAGTGTTTCTGAAGCATGGTGGTGCGTGGATTGAGCAAGCAGAGCGAGCGATTTCCAAGTAAAGTAAACTTTTTCAATGTGTGTCTCGCTTTGCTCTCTCTCAATCTTTCATCTCTCACCTTCATAGAGGATTACTTCTGGAGAAGATGTACAAATGTGCAAACAAACAAATCGTATGTTTTGAATGATATAGATGAAAGGCAGGCGCGCTTAGGAATGTGATGGATGAACTGTGAGCACGGATCGACATGCACGTAGCTCTCGGTTGGAATGATTTATGGTTATCATTTGTTTATGCAATGAAGCCTTACGAAAAACACGTATTGCACTCTGACCATTTGCTTGATCGTTTTAGGCGTGGAATGTCCGTCAGCAGCACAAGACTTACAGCATGAAAGCTCCTCGAGTGTAGCGAGACGACACGGACTGAGCGAGCGAAGCGAGCGACTCTGCTAGTGTGTACATTATGTCCAAGCGATGAGCTTATAAAATGGCAAGACTTATATAGTTTCACTTTCTGACAACATTCATGCTTTGTACAGTGTTGTGTGTGCTAGATCTTACGCAAACATGAAGGAAAGGGGGGAAAATAAAGTTTTTAACGGCTCTATTTTTATTTTTATTTCTGTTTCAAACTACGCAACTTATTATGTTACAAAGATGTTATCTCGTCACACAACTGTCTGTCATTCTCGAAAAGGAAATGCTGTTAACAGTTTTCTGACAGCAAAGATGTTATCTCATCACACAACTGTCTGTAGTGTATGTAGAGATCAGTGGTGTTTGTGATCAGGTGCATGATGCGCCGCTAGATACCACCACTAATGCCTGCGTTGGCCGCTTGTGTATTAAGCATGTCTGGACGTGTAATAAAGTACTCCAGGTTAAGACAATGTTGCGTAAAACGTATCATTAATTTTTATTCATATATTTGGTGCAAAACACATTAAGATGTCAACACAAATATCGTACATGGTGTCAGAAATGAGATAGTGACTATTTCTGACATTTATTTCCCTTGGTAAGAAGTGGAAGAATTTACGGTCACCGTTAGAGCTAATCTTGAAATTCAAAATGGATGCATCGATGTTGCCAGCGCTAAACAAGTTTATAGAAGGAAACATGCAGCAGCCTCATGAAAGAAGTGACACCGGGAGTGGAACAATTATTTTGATGCCTTGGGTTTTGATTCTAAACCTATCAAACAGCGGAGAGCATTTCTACTGCACATTATCGGACAGCAAAGTTATGGTCTGTACTCGACGTTTGTGTTCATGACTGTTGCACACATATTGAAAATATCACGTTTTCATGTTATTTGTTCAATTGCACAGTGCAAAAAGATGATCAGTTCGTGCAAGAGTTAAAATTACTTGCCAAGGACTGTGATTATGCTATGTTGGCAGGTCGATTGATTCGTGATCACATAGTAATAGGTGTGCGAGATGATGCCTTATGTCAACGTCTATTAAGGCAGGATTTTGACTTACAAAAAGCAGTTAACTTGTGCAGAGCTGCTGAGAGGAGTTGCAAGCAAGCAATGGCCATTAGTAAAGAAATACCACTTGATGTTGCAGCGTTGCGATCAGCCCAAACTCAGATGCCCATCCCCAAAAATCAAGAGAGTCGACAGCAAAAAAGAAACACCCAAAATAAGTCTAATCCGAGTCGAGCCAGTAAGAAGCAAGAAAGCGACGGTGCTCGTGCCTGCTCAAAATGTGGAACGTCACATTCTTTAAAGAACTGCCCAGCATTTGGACAATTGTGTCACAAATGCATGAAGAAAAACCATTTCGCGCGTTGCTGCAAGTCGAACTCTGTACTGCAGGTTGTAGACACAAGTGAAGATTATCAGTAAGGACATGATGTGTTGTATGTCGGTAGCTTACAGGTTGATCAGATTAAAGATGACGAATGGCATCGTGAAATTAAAAGGTAATCAAAAAGTAGTGTTTAAATTGGATATGGGTGCCGATGTCAACCCTTCCCGTACGTGTACAGAGAGAACATTTCTCTCAGGTGCCATGTGCTAAAGTTAAAGCTAAACTATCGTCATATACAGGGCAATCAATTCCAGTTATAGGGAAGTGCACCTTGCCATGTGTTAACAAAGGTGTAGAGTATAGCATAGAATTTCATGTAATTGATATGCCATGTGGTGAAGCTTGCAAGAAGCTAGGTTTCATTAAAGTACTAGATAGTGTAGCTAGTGAAACCAAAGAGGTCAGTAAATCACAACAAATAATTGACCAGTATATTCTGATGTTTTTGAAGGTATAGGTAGGCTACCTAGAGTGGTTAAACTTAGGCTAAAAGAAAATGCTATTCGTACCATAGCTGCATCCAGAAAAATACCTCTTAAATTACAAGAAAGTATTAAGCGGAATTAGACTGTATGGCGAGTCTCGGAATTGTTGTTAAAGTTACAAAACCGACAGAATGGGTACATCCAATTTTAGTTACCAGAAAAGCTAATGGTAAAGTAGGGATCTGTTTGGATCCAAGGTCATTAAATGAATCATTGTTGAGGGAACATTATCCCATGCCAACAACTGAAAGTGTTTTTGAAAGTGTTTTAGAGGTGCCGTTAAATTTACACTTGTAGATGCTAAAGATGGATTTTGGCAGTTATCAGTAGATCACGAAGTTCCGTGATATGTACATTAATCACTCCGTGGGGCAGATACAGGTATACGGTCTTGCCATTTGGGATTTCAGTTGCACCGATGGATGAGAACGATGGGTAACAACGATGGATGAAATTTTTGAAAATGAGAAGCGAATTCAGCCATTTGCCGATGACGTTGCATGTGGGGGTAAAGATGACAAACATCATAATGAACAGCTGATCTAATAATTTAGACACAGCTAGATCTAATAATTTAAAGTTATGCAAACACATGTTGCAAGTAGGCCTAGACAAAATTAAATTGCTAGGGCATGTTGTATCTGCAGAAGGTGTAGAAATAGAGTTAAAGCCGTTATGTCAATGCCTTCTCCTGCATGTAAACAAGATTTCCAGAGACTGCTTGGTGAGGCCCAACTGATACGTGTCGTGAAGTAAACTATTATACGAAGACAAACTTCGACGTTTTACGTGCAAATCTAAATTGTGTGTGTTGGGACGCGTTCTTTGCAAAAACCGATACAGTGGAAGATTACTGGAATATTTTTATTAACTTTCTATCTGACCTTGTTGAAAAGTCTACTAGACTTATTCCAAAAAAGATTGGGAACACTTGTAGAGTGCCCCCTTACTTAAAGAAGCTTACTGCTACTAAAAAGAAACTATGGAAACGACTAAGGCGAGATCGAAATAACAACAATGCTGAAAAGTATGAAAATTGTAGGAATAATCTCAAGAAAATGTGCCTCGCTTTTGAAATTAATTGTGAACAGAAAATTATCCAGGAGGGCACCCTAAGTGCCATTTTTAGGTATGTTAAGAGAAAAACGCGAGTATCCAAAACGATACCACCACTACACTTTGATAAGGTATTGCTCTGAGATGACCTTGATAAAGCCAATGCATTAAATAAAAAAATCTGCAAAAATTTCATATAAGACAATGAAATCCTTATTCCTTCGTTGTCTCCTATTCTCAGGCTATTAAAGATTTAGCAATAGAGTTGTAACTTTGTTGAAACAACTGTGTGGAGTTTTACTTTGAATTTTACTTGCCATTATTGACGGAGAAATTGCGCTTTTTTAAAGTTCATCACCTGTTTTTGTTCGTGATCTGCTAAATTTTCGAAAGACAATTTATTAAATTGCACGACGTCTTTCTTCCTCAGGCGTTCTTATTGTCGTTCGTTGGCTGTCGTTACATTGTAGTGGACGATTCTTGGAGTGTCTTGACTTCAGCGCTCGCGACCACTGATCTGTATGACGCGGGACGTGTGCGTCGTTGGCGTTGTTGTTGGCGTTGTTGTTGGCGGCGTTGTTGATCTTCCATTTCTTATCAA